>JARHVA010000692.1:267500-270000 GCA_037957365.1 Torreya grandis
CCCTCAATGCGTAGATCCTTCCACTTAATTAGGAACTCTTTGATCACTCGCCTGTGAAGCTGCTTCTCTCTGTTATCCAAAATGGATTCTGGAATTAACTTTCCCTTATTATCCAAGAGAGGTAACACTGTAAAAGGCACCACATTCTGACCCAATGCCTTCTTGAGGCGTGATACATGGAATACATTACGCACTCTATCTGGCAGTCTGCCTGGTGGAATCTTGATGTATGCCTTCTTATCAAGATGATATTTAGCCTTGTGTTGTTCCTTATGTGAAGGCATCAAAGTACAAATAGCGGCCCGTTCTATAACATTATGCTTGGCTAGCCTTTCCATCCTTTTAAGTGTAATAGTCCTATCATCACTATTACGAATAGCCTTCAACACATGTGTTTTGCCACCTACCTCAAACTGCATCTCCATATCCTTAAGTCTCAGGGTAATCTCCTCCAACGAATGTAGCCAGTGCATACCAAGCACTATGTCCATGTCACCCATGTTGACCACATAATAATCTGCCTTGAACTCATAGTTGTTCAGGCATAGAGGTAGATCACATACCATCCTGTCACATTGAAGAGTATATCCATCAGCCACCTTGACTTTCAGTCCCTCAAACTCCTTAGTGGTGAGTCCACGCCTCTCAGCGAAGCGTGCATCAATAAAGTTGTGTGTGGCACCAGTATCCATGAGTGTAATAACCTTTTGTCTAGCCAAGACACCTCTAATTCTGAAAGCACCCTCTCTCTGAATACTAGATAGACGTGCCTCCTGTAAATGTAACTCTAGTTCCCCCTTTTGTTCTACCTCCTATTCCTACTTTGCATCATTAGGATCATGGTACTCTGCATTGTCTGAGTCTGAGCCTTCATAATAAATCCACATCATCCTATTGGCCTTTCCCTTAGGCCTCATAGGGCAATCATGTCCAAACTCATAGGGATCTTTACAATAGAAGCATAACTTCTTCTTATGCAGGTCATTAAGCGTTTCCTTATTCAAAGGTGCAACGGACTTGTCTTTCATATCTTCATCCTTCTCTTTACCTTTATTGAAATCCTCTTTATTATCTTTGTTTGATGAAGAGGCTTTTGAACCGACCCTGTTTGCTGACGCTGCAAGTTCCATACTGCGGCTTTTCTTCATGGCTTCCTGGAAAGTGAGAGGATTAAAGGCCTTGACCCACCCTTTGAGTGGTTCAGTCAACCCTTCTGTAAATAGCATGACTATTCTACGCTTTGAAATATCAGGTACCATTGCCGCTAATTTTTGGAAGTCATTAATATAAGTATCAAGTGAACCATGCTGTTTTAATTGTGCTAGTTCACGGAAGCTTACCTCAAGGTCTTTGACATCGAACCTTTCGATCAATTTGTTGGTAAATTCCTCATAGGTAGTGATGTGGTTGTGTCCCAGAGTGACCAAACCATGATACCACCACTCGTGAGCAGCTCCTTCAAGGTGCAATGTAGCAAATCTTATGGCATCTTCCTCAGGGATTGGTCTTAGAGAAAGATAATTATCTAGTTTTTGAATCCAAGACCTAGCTATACACCTGCTACTTCCATCATAGTTAGGCATGGAAATCTTACCAAGTGCTTGTTGATAATCATTCCTTGGTGCATGGTGATCATTTCTTCCTCTTCTCTTATTCTTCTGATTCATGAACTGGTCAAATGTCCATATTTGTCACATATCAGGAGGGAGAGTGGTATACTCCAAATAGGCCTGTCTAGCCTCCTCGCCAAATGAAGTAGCTGGAGCAACATGTAATTGTTCTTCCCTGGGTCTAAAAGTGGGGAAAAGAGGTCTAGACGTTGATCCTCCAGCGCGTTGTATGGACCTTTCCTCATTGACTCCACTATGTTCAGCTGTGTGCTGGTGACCTTGATCTGGAATGGCTTGCTGGTCCATTCTTGCCAATAAATGTGACATCATATCAAGCATGCTGTCAAATTTTCTTTTAGCACTTGTATCTCTATCTTCTTTTTCCATATTCTGGATTGATTTGCCGGTGTCCCTCAATGCTTCTAGCAATGTATCTTCTGTTATTTGTGGATTTTGATGAGGTTGCCTTTGCTGCTCTTGACTGTTAAACCTGATTTCCCTATCACTCATTTGCCATTTAGTGGGCCACAGGATGGTAGGATGATGGCTCTGATACCACTGTAATGTCCCTTACTAATGGGCACACTAAATACACTAGTTCTATACTAAGGAATTTTGTTAAACACTTTACGGAATATCAGAATTTGCATTGCATAAGAAATTTGTCAAAAATATCACTGAATATAGCTTTGTAATTTCATCAAACAGTTGTCAATCAGTCTATACTACTGTAATGAGATTAATTCACTCAGCCGATATATTTATTCAAGAAAATATAGATCCTTTTTTTACAATAAATTTCAACTTTCAGATTTCAACAATAGAGACAGAATAATATCTTCTCTAAAACTGAGTATCAATCTTGGCACATAAAATAATCTTTATTATAG
>JARHVA010000692.1:275000-300000 GCA_037957365.1 Torreya grandis
GTAATATGTCTATAGCTAGTGTGATTCAGATCGAAGTCATCTTTGTAATAGGTACAAAGGTCTCTAAGTATTCATTGTTGGTTACCTATGAAAAACCCTTGGAGACTAATTATACCTTATATTTATTTATTAACCCATATGCTAAAAACTCACTTCGATATACCCATCTACATAAAACCATTTTCCTTCCCTCAAGAAGTGAAGTCAAATCCCAAATGTGATTTTTGATCAACGGAAAAAAATTTTCCTACAGAGCACTATCTCACTCAGGTATGCCTAAAGCCTTTTAAAATGTCTATGGATTTGAAATTAAAATAAAGAAAACATGTGGACCACTCTGATAGTTTTCCTAAGTATGTTTGTCATCTACTAGATCTCATAACCAAGTACCAACACCCTAAAGTATTTACTTGACCCAAAGGGGCCTCGATATGGGTAAGTTAGGTTCTAAATCCTCATCTTCTAAAACATGACTAGTGGTAGATGTAGAAGACTCCCCATCACTACCCTCGCTATTAAAATTGGAAGAAGAATAAGAAGTCCCTAGCTCAAGAACCTACTCTTTATGATCTGAGTCAGAAGAAGAATCATCAAGTCTTGAGTGTTTGGAACTCTATTGAAAGGGAACATTTCTCTCTATGAACAACTCATGCTTGGTTGGATGGAGAAGGCAATACTCCTTGACACCATCTATGAATAATAAAGATTTACGAGGAACCCTTTTCTGAATATAAAAATCACAATTAATGGCTTCAGACTAATATTGAGGTGCCAAGGACGTAGAGTGAATCATACAACTAGCCATCTCTTTCTAGGACCCATTCTAGCATTCTGCAACTCCATTCTATGAAGGACTATAAGTAAATAACAATTACAAATTAATCCCCTCTATGGTGCAAAATTTCTAAAATATATTGTTGAAATATTCACCTCCATTGTCAGTTTGAAGAACCTGGATGGATTTATCAGATTGATTTTCAACAAATTCCTTGAAGTCTTGAAAATATTCAAACACTTCAGAGCTTTACCCAAGAAAGTAGACCCATGTATGTCTTGAAAAATCATCAATAAAAGTAAGAATGTATTTATCTCTTGTAAAAGATAGACTGGGAAAAGGCCATATACATCACTATGTACTAACTCCAATGCTTGTGAAGTCCTCCAAGCTTTGTCTTTGTCAAATTTGGCTTCGAGATGTTTTCCAAGAGATCAACCCTCACAAACTCCCTTAGATAGTTGGACTAAAGGCAAGCCTATGACCATGTCATTTTTTCTATGTTCAAGGTAGTGGTAGTTAAGGTAGCTAAACCTCTCATGCCATAATTTGTTAACTCCATCTAAATGAGTCAGCAATGGTATTAGATAAGAATCAGATGCAAAATATAAAAAGGTGTATAACTTGTCTTGGTGATCTGCGCTACTTACTAGTATTGTAGAATCACTATGCAACTCCCTGATGATAACTATATTTGGTAAAAACTCAACCCTCATGTCTTTAGTAATATGAGTGATTTGATATTCTAATAGAAGATTGGTTAAGAGAGAATTAACACTTAGAACATTATTGAATGTTCATCATTCCATTTCAACAAACCCTCTCTTTGTAATAGGTACATAAGTGTCATCACCAAAACGCATAGAAGACATGCTACAAGGTTTTAAAGATGAAAACTCAACTAGCGATGAGAAGCACTTTAATCGATAGCCCACGAAAATGTTAAAACTGCAACTACTACAAAAGCCTTGCCCTTTTCTTTCTCTTTCCCCTTACCCTTCGCTCTAGTATAATCTTGGGTAGATGAATTCTGCTTGGGTAGAATGGAAGTAAGCCACAACAACAATGGATACACATGTATTAACAGACTGGATATCATAGATTTGAATCTTACAACAAACCGATAACAACACAACCCAAATATTTATTTCTTCAACGCAATAAGCCACTCAATATTTTCATATAACGGACTGATTTGGTGGGGTAGGATGCTCGAGGCGGTCAATGAATTCCTCGATATATTTTTCTTCACATTTGCAGTCAGTAAATATGGCTTTTCTCAATTGGTTGATAGTTGATTTCACATTTTTTCCCTCCCCACAGTCGTCATTCATGACTTTGAGCAGTGCCATCCGAATCTGTTCTCCTGTGAAGCTTCCGTCGTCTTCCCTTTGGACCTCAACGCCCACCTTCAGTTCTTTTCCGACGAGTCTGGCCTTAAGACCCTGATCAACATTCATGGGCAAAAGCACCATCTTCACTCCAAACTTCATCGCCTCCACCACAGAACTCCACCCGACGTGGCTCATAAACACCTCCACCGATGGATGCGAAACAATATGCAGCTGCGGCGCCCACTCGGAACATACAACTCTTCTGTCTCGCTTTCGAGACTCGAAGCCCTCGGGTAGGAACGCCGATGCAATCGCTGTCTCGTTTGATAAGCGAGGGCAGCGCAGCAGCCACAGAAATGGCAGGCCGGTTGCCTCTAGCCCAACTGCCACCACACGGATCTGCTCTATCGACAGAAAACATTCACTGCCAAACGATACGTACACAACAGACGAAGTCGCACGCTTATCCAACCATCGTACACAGTACGACTCCTCCGAAATCTGGGGAAGATTGGGTGCCAAAAGACCTACAGGGACTACCGCCTTCCCGTTGGATTTCTCCAGATATTGTATAAACTTTGCTTCCATTTCTAAGCAGGATCTGATGGCAATAAAAGAAGATCCTTTGATTGATTTTCTGAAGCGGTCGATGGCAGAGACCTCTCCCTTGCGCGAGTTAAAGCCACCTAAAATATAGCGTGCTTCGAAGGGCAGCCAAACGATTTCAGAAGATGGGAAATCTGGCGGCGCCACCAGCAATCGCTCCACCGTGGTGTCCTCTTCCGTGATCCTCCAAGGGTGAAACACGTAGGCACAAACTGCAGCATTGAAAGTAATGAATAGGATTGCCGGAATGCCGCACTTAGCGGCAACTGTTGCAGCCCAGTACTGTGAAAATGAAGGGGAAGGAACAGAGCAGCAAGAAAGAAGATAACAAAAATATAAGACTGAATCAGATTGCTACGGCAATCTTGGAAAATTTTTATTGATCTTCTTTTTGTTGTTCTTGAAAACTGCGAATCTATACTTACATAAATAGAGTTTCAAAACTTATCAACCTGAAATTAAACTACTGCTTTGATAGCATGCTAACTAAGACTAAACTAATCTATAATTGCTGCTTATCATGCGGACTGAGGTGCTGAGCATGGAGACTGTGTGCATGCGAGGGAGGCGAACAGGCAGATAAACTGAGTGGAGAAATTATCTCTAGTGCATAGTTTCTAACACTCCCCCTTAATTTCTACCACTAACTACTTCAACATTTACAATGCCTAAATTTTGTCTTAGATAATCAAAGGTCTCTTTTGCTAATGCCTTTGTGAATATATCTGCCAATTGATCTTCAGATCTGCAGAACTCCAGATGGATTTTTCCATTGTTCACTAACTCTCTGATAAAATGAAATCTTGTATCAATGTGCTTACTCCTCTTGTGAAAAACATGATTTTTTGATAATGCAATTGCTGATTTGTTGTCACAAAAGATTGGTGTTGACTCCTGTGCTTGTAATAAATCTGTCAATACTCTCATCATCCAAGTTGCTTGACATGCTGCTGATGTGGCTGCTACATACTCTGCTTCAGCTGATGAAAGTGTAACTATAGGTTGCTTTTTGGATGCCCATGTGACCACACTTGTTTCAAAAAGAAAGGCATGTCTAGAAGAAATCTTCCTGTCATCAATGCTACCTACAAAATCACTATCAGTATAACCAATCAAACCAAAATCATTAGTTGTGGAATATAAAATTCTATATTCTATTGATCTTGCCACATATCTCAATATCCTTTTTCCAACTTGCCAATGTGAGGCTTTTGGTGACTCCATGAATCTAGAGATTAAACTAACCCCATACATGATATCTGGTCTTGTAGCTGTAAGATACATCAAACTACCAACTAGTCTTTTGAATGTTGTAGAATCAACATTAGACCCTTTGTCTTCTTTGCTAATTTTGGTCCCTGTAGCAACTGGTGTAGGTGCTGGTTTACAATTCAGCATCTTAAACCTCCTTAACACATCCTTTGCATATTTAGTTTGACAAATAAAAATTACCTTTTATGATTGTACAACTTCTATGCCTAAAAAGTACTTCATTAATTCCAAATCTGTCATTTCAAATTATTTCTTCATTGCTGATTTAAATGTGTCTACAAACAAATTTTTAGTGAAAATCAAATCATCAACATACAAACACACAATCAAAATCTGACCTTCTTTGTTGATTTTTGTGTACAATGTAGGCTCACTATTGCTTCTGCTGAATCCATTGTTTGTCATGTATGAATCAATCCTGCTATACCATGCTCTTGGTGCTTGCTTGAGACCATAAAGGGCCTTTTTCAATCTGTAGACTTTTTCTTCATGTCCTTGCACTTCATAACCTAGTGGTTGTTTTACATACACTTCTTCATCTAGGAAACCATTCAAGAAAGCTGATTTGACATCCATTTGTCCAATTATTTTGAGCAGCTATTGCTAAAACCATTCTAATAGTATCAAGTCTAGCAACTGGAGCAAATGTTTCATTATAATCAATTCCATGTTCTTGTGCAAAACCTTTTGCTACTAACCTTGCCTTGTGTTTTTCAACATTTCCTTCTGCATCAATTTTGGTCTTATAAACCCAATTGACTCCTATGCAATCCTTTCCTTCAAGTAGATTAGTTAGATCCCATGTTTCATTTCTTTCAATGGCATTCATCTCTTCATCCATTGCTTTTATCCAATGTTCCTCATTAACTGCTTCTTCATAATACATAGGATCATGAGAGAAAAGAGAAAAATTTGAACACAAATCTAACTTTTCTTCTTCTTGATTATAAATTTCATTCAAGTTTCTCATTTTCTTACCTTTAAATCTTGATCTCAAAGTGGCAAGAGTTGGATCTGATTCATCACTTACTTGTGAATTAGAAGTAGGATGACATGCATGACCAGATGATTCACGTTGTGCTAAGCTCCTAGGTGTTCTAATTGGAGTGCTTGTTCTTACTTGTGGAGAGGATTGATCACCTTGCAAATTTTGTTCTTTAGATTCTTCTTCATTTTGTGGAATTGGTGCTCTAATTGTGATGGTGCTACCATCCCATGTTTCTTGTTCCTTAAATTCAACATCTCTGCTAATAATCACTTCCTTTGAAATGGGGTTATACAACTTATAAGCCTTTTATTATTCACTATAGCCAATAAAAATGCATTTCTCACCTCTATCATCAAGTTTTCTTCTCAATTTATATGGTATTAGAGAATATGCAATACAACCAAATTTTTTAAAATGATGTACACTATGTTTCTTACCACTCCAAGCTTGTTGTGGAATTTGATATTTGACACTCTTTGTTGGGCTTCTATTCATAATATATACTGCACATGCTAATGCTTTTGCCCAATATTCATTTGACAAATGTTTGGCCTTCAACATACTTCTAGCCATCTCCATGATTGTTCTATTCTTTCTTTCTGCTACACCATTCTGTTGTGGTGTGTACCTTGTAGTTAGTTGCCTTTTAATGCCATGATATCTACAAAAATCTTGAAATTCATTAGACATATATTTACCTCCTCTATCTGATCTAAGTACCTTGTTGTAATGGCCACTCTACTTTTCAACCATAGCTTTGAATTCTTTAAATTTTCCAAAGGCTTCAGACTTATTTTTGAGAAAATATATCCACGTCTTTCTGCTAAAGTCATCAATGAAGGTTAGGAAATAAGAACTACCTCCAAATGATGGAATTTGCATTGGTCCAAATAAATCACTATGGACTAGCTCCAATATTACCTTTGCTCTATATGAGGCTCCTACCGGAAACCTCTCTCTATGTTGTTTTGCTAGAATGCAACTTTCACATGAACTTCCTGGCTGTTCTATTGGTGGTAATACCTTCACCATATTTTTCTTCTGTAACAAATTCAAACCTCCAAAATGTAAATGTCCATACCTTAAGTGCCATAGCCATGATTGGTCTAGATTCATGGTTTTGAAGTGGGCTTCCTCTTCTCCTTGGATGCACTGAATTCGAAGAGAGAACATCCGATTCTTGGTCATCTCCACTTTTCCTATCAGCTTGTCACTTAGAAACTTGTCTAGTATTATGCAAACATTATCCATAAAATATATTCTGTAACTTTTCTATACTAACTGTCCAACACTCATAAGATTATGCTTTAGTCTAGGTACAAAATTAACATCAGGAATAAATCTTCTTTCACCATTCTATGCCAAAATATTTATTACTCCTTTACCCATTACATCCACATTGTTATCATTTCCTAATTTCACTTCAAATTTTACGGAATCATCAAGACTAACAAAGAATTCTTTATTTCTTGTCATATGATTACTGCATCTACTATCTAATAACTAAATATCTCTAGCATTTTCTTGAGTAACATGACAAGTGAGAAATAAGCTTCTAGGATTAGAACTAGATTCATTTGTACAATTAGCATTCTGCTTGCCCATATATCATTGTTTCTTTCTGCATTCACTTACATAATATCCATATTTGTTGCAGTAATAACATTGAATATTAAATTTATAAAACCTCTGTGAACTTTGTTGGAAGTGATTGTTGCCACATCCTCTATTGTTGTAGTTTTAATTACTATTTTCACCTTGATTTGGATTGTTCCTTCCATTTATGCCTCTACCTCTTCCTCTGAAGTTTGACCTTCCTCTTCCTCTTCCTCTTCCTCTATCGAATGATACCTGAGACTTGAAAGCATTCTTAAGAGAAGTATTGTTATTCCTATTCATTTTGGATTCATGTGTTAACAAAGAACCCATTAATTCATCTACTGATAACCATTCCAAATCCTTGGTTTCCTTAATAGCTACAACTATTGCATCAAATTTGCTGGGTAAACTCTTAAGTATTTTTTCTATGATCTTTTGATCCATTATAGTTTCTCTATTAGATCTAATTTGATTCAAAATATTCAATACTTGACCCATAAATTGGTCTATTGAATCTGAATCATTCATTTGCAAATTTTCAAATCTTCTCCTAAGAGATTGCTATTTAGCAATTTTTATCTTTGTATTACCTTTATAGGTAGTCTCCAAGATTTTCCATGCCGATCTAGATCTCGTTGCTGCTGCAACTTTGGAAAAAATAGATTCATCTAATCCCTGTTGGATTAGAAATAGAGCTTTTGCATCTTTTTCTTTATTTTCTTTAAGCTCTTGCTTTTGTGCTCGTGTTAATGCCTGATGGGCAGCTTCATCCTGCGGTTCTACAAAACCATTCTCTACGAAATCCCAAACATCCTGTGAGCAAAACATTGCTCTCATTTTAATTGCCCAAAAATCATAATTTTTACCATTAAAAATGAGAATTTGAGGCTGAAAAATATTGTTATTTGTTGCCATGTCTCAAGCTGAAAGACCACAATGAATAGCAGCTGCAATTTGTGTATATTCTTCATCCTCCAATGTGTTTCAGATTGTTTCTACCAGGGGATTCGATCAAGGCACATCGGCCTATTTGAGACCTTGACTTGGGCTTCGCTGCCAATTGAGCATGTGCGGCTTGCACAAATTGTGATTCCCATGGAATTACTTTTCATACAACAACAAACTCAGACTCGCTTTCGTTGTAAACTCTTGAAGCTGCCTGCGCTTTATACATGGAACTGCTGTGCAAGTTGACTACTTCCCAGGACTTCGTCAGTTGACTACACCTCTTAGCATGCTTTAAAGAGCGTTGCCCAATCAGTTGTCTTTGTTGTGCTACAAAGCTTCTCTTCAGCTTGCTATGTCAAACTGATTGTATATCGTCGCTTGATGAACACTGATTGAAGGCTCGCACTTCTATGATGCATTCTTCAGGGATCGTGGGTCTTTTGTTGTAGGTCATCAAAGGCTCTGATACCAATTTGAAGGGGAAAGAATAGAGTAGCAAGAAAGAAGATAATAGAAATATAAGACTGAACTAGATTGCTATGGCAATCTTGGAAAATTTTTATTCATCTTCTTTTTCTTGTTCTTGAAAACTATGAATCTATACTTACATAAATAGAGTTTCAAAACTTATCAAACTGAAACTAAATTACTTCTTTGATAGCATGCTAACTAAGACTAAACTAATCTATAATTGTTGCTTATCATGCGGACTGAGGTGCTGAGCATGCAGACTGCGTGCATGAAGTGCATGAGGCGTGCATGCGAGGGAGACGAACAGGCAGATAAACTGTGAGTGGAGAAATTATCTCCAGTGTGTAGTTTCTAACAAAAAAATTGTGGACTACGTAATCCGATGACATCCTTTGCAGGAGTCCTCAAAAGGCTTCTCCAAGCCGTCGAGCGCTGTCTTTAATAGGCCTTCCATTTCGTTGGGGATGTCGGTGGTGCTTTCTGCATCTGCTTGCAGACCTTCCACATGTGGCAGCACCACCTCTACGAGATCATTTTAGAAAGATTACGTAGAGTGGAGAGGAAGGATACTTTGACACCATGATTAGCGAGCCTTTTGGAGAGCTCGAAGAATGGCAAGATGTGGCCGTGTGCGAGCCAGGGGAACATGAGCAATTACATTTCATTGTTCCTTTTCCCTTTCATTATGAGAATGATATATATGCCACTTATATTAAACATTACAGTTAGGGCAGCTATTCCAAGGTGTAATGTATTCAAGATAGAGCTGTGACAGCCTCAGATTATACACAAAAAGGAATGTCCTGCAAAACTCAACGTCACTCATACAAGATGATTCGAGTTGGACTGAGCCTTCTCCATCTTGATTTGATATTGTTGAGTATTTAAATCCATGAATTAACTAGTCGATGAGATGGTCTAAACGAGTAATTACCTGGTGGGGCCAAAATACCCTAAGGTGGTAGGCAAAAAAACAAATTTACTTTCAAACCTTAAATCATAGCCGTCAATCTTACAAACACGCAGTGGATGATTCAAATAAATAAATATATAGTCAAATCATAAATCACAATAGAGCAAAAATCCATGTATTTTACAATTAAAATTTTGAGCGGTGGATAATTATAAAGTAATTTAAATAAATATAATGTCATGTAAAAAAACACAATTTTCAAAAAGAAAACTGCGTTTATGATTAAAAAATTGAGTGGTGGATATATATATATATATATATATATATATATATATATATATATAAAGTCAAACGTGTTCATATTTAAATAGAAAGTAAAAATATAGGTATTTTATGTTTAAAATTTTGAAGATTTTTAGGAATACATATGTCATGTAGAATTATCATTTGCATGAAGGATGTTGGCAAATTGTAGAGCTGAATATAAATTCCACACGGTAATAATATTATAATTTTATATATTAGCGAGAACAAAACAAAGGTTATTTTATAGCCACAAAGGTAGCACAACCACCTCCTAGAAAATAGGATCTAATAACCCAGAATAATCATGGGTAACAAAAATATTATTGGAATACATTTCCCAATAATAATAAACAAGCTAATATGGTAATTAATAATGTTATGAATATTAAATTCTAACATTCACCCCCTTAACATTATTAATTCCTAACATACCCTTAATTCAAGCATGGTAAAAAGTTTTTACATTCTCCGCATAGCCTACTCACTATTGAGGTGGCATGCCATCTTTGTGGCTTCATGGTCTTGGTGACACCTTGGTTTTTCCTTGTAGGATTACCACAAACCTGGAAGTGACAGGAGTACATCTCTATCATAACACCTTTGGTGGTTTCTTGGATTACCATGAACCCCTATGGTTTTCTATCTGCAGGGTGACCATGAACTTGGAGGTGATAGGGGGTCTCAATTGTTTTATACACTTTGGTGGTTTTTTAGATTTCCACAACTCTTTTCCAAGTACCATGCACTACTTTAGTGCTTTTGCTCCCATAATGTTCTTCATTAAGAGGTACAAAACTGGAAAATAATGCTCAATATTTTTATTGAAAACCATACTGCATAATAAAACCACACTATGCACAAACATAAAATAAACACACTAAAAAATATCACCATAGAAATGATGCAACCCCGTTGTAGGTGACTCATGAGAGAACACCAATTGTCCCTCAACCTCCATGTATCCTCTAGCCTTCGATATCAGCGACTTATTTAGTAATTTTTTTTGTGAAGAGAATTACTCATCCCCACACTCTTGACATATTTTTTACAAAACTAGTGTCAGTTGCACTAATAATGCATCTGTGTACAATTAAAATCATTTTTTAATTTTTCAACACTTTTGATGACTAAGACTCTTAGACACAGAATCATAATGATTGACATACAATAAAATTAAAAACCAAAGACATGGATCGAACAACTCTATTATTGACACTTTTAAATTTTTGACACAATACATTGATTAGCTATCAAACTATAGACCAAAGACAACATTGACTCAAGTCTTTGTAAATTTTATTGCTAACTAATGACTATACTATAAACACTAAACTTATATTATTTGAATGACTAGCAATTAAACCCAAGACACCAATAGAATAAAAGAAGACAAAAACATAGAAATATAAAAGACTCAGTCACCTAAGAGATAATGGTCGTGGGTTCTAGTTAGTAATGTATGAAGATGCCAAGCAATGCACAAACCATTTACCTTAGACGTTAGATGGAAAGAGCCATCAAAACTTGGCAAATTTGTAGCCAAAGAGAATGGAATTTCAACAAAAAAGAGTAGGCCTCTAGTATTGACATCATGAATGGATGAATAACAATTAATGTTGGACAAAATGCCATTCATCATAGTTAACTACAAATCCACATGTTTTATGAATCACCCTATCCACACTCAAATTTATCATTGTAAAGAATATGTATTGACAGAAAGAAGAATACAAATCTTCAAGATTTCATGTACACAGTTATTGTTAAAATTAGAATAATACTTAGCATACAGTAATTGAAACTGCCTACTAGCTAAACCATATGTAGACAGATCCTTCAAATGATGATGGAATAATAGACAATCATGGAAGTACATGTAAAGTGGTGAAGGTGGGTCAGATAAATATCAATGCACAATGGTAAATGGGGATATTTTTGAAGTTTTCTTGCCATAAAAAATGTAGCAATGAGAGGTGGTGGCATGCAAAAATTAAATTTGATAATACAAGGACATTAGACAACTAGAGCTAATATGCAAGATTGAATGCAGAAGGTTGGATAATTACATCAATCAACATTATTCTAAAGCTTTGGACAATGCTCAGTAATGATCAAACACCTATTGAAAAAAAAAAAAACAATACTCAAAACTACATGATAAAAATATATTACAGAAGTTCAATGAAAGTGCTGACCATGAGAATTAATGGATTTGCCCTACACAAACTTAGAATGCCATGGATCTGATACCAAATTGTTGGCAAATTAGAGATCTGAATACAAGTTGCACACAATAATAATATTATATTTTCATATATTAGTGAGAAAAAAATAAAGGTTATTATATATACATGAGGTAACACAACAACCTCCTAGAAAATAGGATCTAATAACCCAAAATAGTAATGGGTAACAAAAACATTATGGGAATACATTTCTCGATAATAAAAAATAATCTAATATGCTAAGTAATGATGTTATGAATATTAAATCCTAACAAAGGAGGTGAAATTAAAATACTAATAGCATAAAAAGAGTGATAATAATTGTTCAAAAGGGAAAAGAGATGAAAATACAAATAGGAATCTCTAGAAACTTGCTCTTTGACATGTTAATCACATTTTTTTACAAAACATAATTAATGAATTATAGATAACATGCCCTAATAATGTTCAAATACTAAAAAATAATGCTTCATTTTATAATTACATGATATAAATTATTTGAAATAGAAAGGAGATCAATTACAAATCAATCACATTCTATAGAACATAATCAATAAATAACATATGATGCATCTTGATAATTTTCAAATATTAAATGTCATTCTTACATTCCAAATTACATGATAGAAATAAATAAATGATAAGAAAGGAACACATGAACTAAAATGTAATGAAAACTTAAGATATTATAAGACATTCTTGTTGATGCAGATTTTACCCACACCAAAGGTCCCATGGGTTGCCACCCTCATGTTTAAGGATGTTTAACACAACCCAAGGTAAGAGTTGTAGTCTTTATATCTCCACTGTATCCTAATATTGGTAATAATTTTGAGAGCACATAGTACCACAAAGAAATCAATTATGCCTCTTAGCTGTGTTGTATACAAATATATTTTCTAATTTACTCATGGTGAATACTAGCAGTTGCTCTAAAAACCTAAGTGTGACTTGAATAAAATAAACATAAAAAGAGAAAGTGTAAGGTATAAAAGGGATTTCTTAGATTTTTTTGGGTTGCAACTATTCTCATATACCATTAATGGGCCTCACTAAGGATTACCTATGTACATGTAGTTTTACTTAGGTTCAAACTAGAATAAAGAGGGTAGAGAGTATGGGGGACTGAGTGATGAGTGTGATCCCCACAACATTAAATTATAAGATGAATATCAACAAAGATTTTAGGAAAACACATTTGCTTATGACTATTTTAAACAAACACAACAAATTGCAGAGATTAGTAGGTTAACAATTAACTCAACCTACATAAACATATCCTATATAAATCAAGATTCATGCTAGAGCTTATAATAGTAGTAAACATCCATCACATTTATATTAAGAATCATCGAAGGGCCTCAAAAAAAATAGAAATAAATGAAAAGCATTGTCTAAAATTTTAGAAGTTCTCTTAGTTTTCCATTAAAATTATGACCATAATACAACATTATAATGAGGTTTATATAAAACTTTAAGATATGAGACCCACCATCAAAGAGAATGAGATCCCATAAATAGCCATCAATGCATAATTTTTTAAAAATTCAATCATGCATCAAATAAAATAGAAACAAGAGTAGGAGCATAAAATTTAGACATAATATTCCCATCTACTAGGACCATTTAGAAACATGATGATTTGCACTTCATTAGAACATGGCGTAGAAAGAGCACCTAGATATTTTTGTTATTCCAAAGTTGTTAGGACCTAAGTAATCAACTTAGATTCATAGTATAATTTAACAAGCTTAATACCTAGCTCATAAAACATCACAACTCTACATATCAACAACTCTATATGGCTTTTTTTAGGGTTCTTGAGGATGATCTTTATTGTGCCCAGCATGTTGATGCTCTCAATGGCATGGGTAACTAAGTCAATAATTAATTGTGCTCCTTTATAGTTGGCCTTAGTTATCTTCCATTTTCAATATGATTTGAACCTCTTAAGACACACCCCAAATTCTTACTTATAAATATTAGTGCTATCCTTATTAAAAAATATAGTTATGTTGACCTCCTTAAAGTAGGCCAATATCTTTTCTTTCTCTCTCTTCCAACAAAGTCATAGTGGCTTTTGCATCCCTCAACTACTCCTCCAAAGAGATACTCATATTCATAGTAAATTTTTAATTTAAATTGACATATCCATAAATGGCATGATATTTAACCAAATGAACAATTCCTTGTTGATCACAGCTACAATTTTATTCATCATATTATTCATTCTAATAATCTGATCCAAATATTGATGTGCCTTTTAAAAAATTTAAATAATCTTAGTTAATGCCTTAACTAATTTTCTAATGCATGAAAATTATTATAAATAACTTCTTCTAATTTGTTCATTGTTGGGAGGGTAGTTCTCACCTGTGACTCTCAAGTTTTGAATTAAGCTCTCATATCCTCCATCATATTTTATTTCATTTGATGTGTGTAATTCATAACTAAGTTAAGGTCTTCATAAATGGGTTCATATTTAGTATTTCTTATTTTACATGTCAAAGGGAACATTTCTTCCTCTGATTTCCATGTTACTAGGTTGCCCCTTGAGTAAACTTTGATGGCATGACCCTCTTGAGCTTCCTAGTTCCCTTGTCAAATTTAAATTTGATGTTTGGGTCACCTTGATAAATATTTTTAGGATTGTGCATTTTATTAATTTATAAGTCATCTATATAATCTCCTCCACTAACTCTAGTCTAAGGTTCCCTAAAGTTACAGCCAAAGAATTTGTAGCTTATGAGGTCGATGTGGAGATGTAGGCATTGGTGGGGTTGGGGGGCGGCTGGGGTGGCGGGGTGGGGGATGGAATTTAAAGGTGAAGTTGGGGGAATAAAATAGAAGGTGGTACATGGAAAAGTTATGGGAACTAAAAATAGGGTCATGTACATCCTAGTTTGGTCATGTGACATGTGGACGGAAGGCCCAATGAAACTAGGGAGATTAATCCTTAACCTCAAAGAGGAGATGGGCCTAATGAAATTAAATCTAGGAGGCCTAGAACATATGTAATTAGGGCCCATGAGGTAGTAATTTTGGGTGTGAATTTATGTTGATGAAGTAACTAAAATATTTTGTGTATCCACATGGGGAAAAAAGAACCAAATGTAGAATTCATAGTTGTAAGGATAAGAAGCTTAGATGTATAGGAGTAATTACAAAGTTAGAGTGGGCCTATGTGCCCAAGTAATATCACTTGGGGCCTATGGACTTTGAGTAGTTGGTACCACTATGCTATGCCTACTAAAAAATTAAGATAGGCCTAAGATTGATGGAATTCCATGAGGGGTAACAACAAAGTTTAAAGCAGATGTGGAAAATGTAGAGGAACTATAAGTGATAAGGGATCCTAATCAAATGTAGCTAGGTGAAGTCCTAAATTATGAACCAAAATCTTGTAATGCTGGTGTAACATAAGTGTGGGTTCCCAACTCAATAAATGGTTAATAATGAGGAATATTTTTATCATTTCTATATTAATGATAAATTATTTGTATTATCAAGTCCAAACAAGGAAGGTTTGCATAGAGGTTAGACATTTACAAGACCTACTTGATCATTAGGGGAGTGCTCTTTGTAGTGTGAGTTGTGTCCCCCTCAATTGTCCATCATAGGACTTGCCACCTCTAATTCATAGACTCCACCATATTTAATCTCACATCCATAATCAATTTTCTCCTCCCGCTTAATGAGGGATGTAAATCATTGTTACCATGCCCAAATTATGATGTTGGTCCTTCTATATGGGGGTCACTAGCTTTCCCTGTTGGCACTATGGTGCAACCTCTTGATGGATGGGACATTACTATTTCTTGGGCCCTTCTAGACCCCATGGATGGTTAGGTGGCTTTAAATCCTCCCTATGGAGAGCTTAATTCTTGGTATACTCTACTAAACAAATATTATCCACCTCCTCTTCCATTTGGTGTAGCCTCTATTTCCTAAATTTAATATATGTTCTTGAGATATTTTTAATGATGTGATTTGTCATGAATTATCCAATGTTGATGTTTGACCTATTTTATTTTTTTGTCATGTTTTCAGTGAGCATCTTCTTTGAATTAAAATTATGAGATGTGAATACCAACCAATTTTATTTAATATGTAGCCTTTTATATATGATTAATCTATTAATAATAATCATACTAAAGTGCTTAAGTATTAAAAATAATAAAATGATAGTGAAAGTTCAATGCCATATTAAATAACAAATGGTGGTAAATCAAGTACATCTATTATTTTCCAATTAATAAATTATTTTTTATCTAATTGGGTGAAAGATGGGTTTTGAATGTTCCAAAAAATAGTATAAATGAGAGAAATATGTGTCATTAATGCCCAATTGGACACCTCTACTCATAGCAATGAAATAGGCCAAACAATCACAAACTCTACATGCCAAGAGCCCAAAAATAAGCACAAATATACAATGGTACCTTTCTACTCTAAACATCCCTATTGCTATTAGGAACATTTTCATGAAACTTTTAAATATCCTCAACATGTCCTTCATAATACATAACCCCACTTGTGGTAAGGGTCAAGCTAGGTTATTTCTCCTACTTTTCATAATCTCCCCAAGACAAAGAGTCATGTTGAAGAATTAGACCTTTCATCTTATGCCATTTTTATTTTTGTGTACTTTGGTCTAGCCATCCTTATCTTATATCAATTTTGAATCAACTAGTATATAAATTTCAATTAGTTTTAAGGATTGATATTTGTCCTTTGTTGCAGCCTCTTCCAATGATTCTTCCATTAGTATTTCTGTCTATTGAATAACTTCCTTAGAGACCATTTAGACTAGGGTTTATAATCCTAAATCCAACACTCTCTCATTCGGATTGTCAACTTAGGATCATCCTCTAAGTGAATAAAACCTATAGTGTCCTTGTTTTGAATACCGTGTTTAGACCTTTTTTGAGGTTGAATCAAAACCTTTGCTCACCAAATTAGGTGCGTTCATAGTGAGGTGGGTAGGATACAAATTTGTCCAACGGGAGTTTTACATCTTTCTTCTAATGTTGCTATAATATTTGGTCAGATGGCCTATGTTAAAGCAGCTATGATAGTGAGGTAATAAACCTTTTTAGTCAAGGGGTTTGGAGCAAGAGTGATCACCTACTTTCAGGATAATTTTAGTAAGAAGAACTTTAGAGCTGTGAACATTGACCAAAATTCTAGTGAAGGTTGTATGAGAAAAGGATGTAGTATTCAGGTGTGTTTGCTGAAAATTTCCCAAGGAGTTGCTTATGACTTTAAGGCTAGGAGTATACCATAACTAGATTATAAGATAGGATAGGCATATCCAAATTTGTCTTTCATTTAGGGGTTTAGTGAGGGGGTTAAAATAGGGGGTCAGGGTTTCATGATTAAAGGGTGTTGATTCAAACTCTAGAACTGAACTTGAATGAAATCCTCATCTTTAACATGATCAAATACAACAATAAAAAATCTCTTGGCACTACGGTATATTTTGAGCCTACCTTGTAGAAGAGGTTTCCAGTGCTTCGAGATCCAAAATGTAACTCTTGAAGTTTTGGATAGAGATTTACAAATCTATAGGTGATACTATTGGAAGAGAAAAATTCTTCATGGAAATGTACCTCAGTTTGTTCCTCATCAAAAATCACAAAAATAGGAGAAGTGGGTTTAAGAGGATTTTGAACTAATCTGGGTGGTGGTTTGGATGCAACCTTAGTAAAAGATCTAGACTAGTTATCTATCATGCCTTTGTTAGATTTGAAATCTAAGTCAAGAAAGGGATCTACCTGCTCTATTACAACCGCTTCCTAGTGTGGGCCAAGCATAGGGTATATTCCATTATACTTATTCTAGGTAGGGGAATCATTTGCCACCCCTATTTTGACCTTTGAAGATGGCTAAAGTCGAGTGTTAGGGTCTTTGAAAGTTGAGGAGTATACACATGGGAGGGTAGTTGAAACTAGGGTCTAAGGGTTAACGGTTCTAAAGATCTCATCCTTTATCAATGCTACAGTATCCACTTGAATTTTAATTGGCTTCTTGATGGATGGCCATATTTGAGTGTATTAGATTTTTATTTGACAATTTTTCAAAATAATTTAATTTAATTATTAATTTTTATGAGATTTTTATTTGTATGTTTTAAGAGTATTTTTGTAAATAATCATTAGTTTAATTTAAAATATTATTTATTTTAAGTAATCTATAATTCCTTATTATTATTCAAAAATGAATCAAAAATAACATTAACATAGTAACTACTCATTAAAAATGATTTTAAGACAACTTAAAGTGTATCCCTATAAAAATAGTTGAAAAAATAATCATATAATATTAAATTTTATTATACATACTAAATTTTACACTTTTAAATATTTTTGAAAATTTATTAATTCAAATTATTACCTTTTGATTTTAGAGTATAATATTAGTTTTTTAACATATTATTTATTTTATTGTAAGATATTTGTAATCTACTTTACATGTTTCATGCATAACTTACTCCCATATTAGTCACCATATTTATAACCTAAATTTTATCATTTTATGATCATATATATATTTTTAATCATATAAAACAATATTTTTTATAAAAAATTGTATTAGATGTAACTATATTATATATTCACATATATATTATAAAAAAATAATAATAATAATATTGAATAAATATTTTGTATAAAAAAATATTTATAATATATAGAATGAAATATTAAGTATAAAGCATGATCACGTCATTTCTATTTGACTCATTAAAGTGTTTAGTTTTTATATTTTATATGGTAAACAATTTTTTATTGATCATAGTCAAGGCCTAAATTTAATGTCCATATGAATGTATTTAGGTTTGCTAACATAAATATATTATCATTATTATTATTTAATATAATAAATTATATTAATATTTTCAAAAAAAGCAATGTTAAATAAATAATTTAAAAAAAATAAAATAAAATAAATTCCAATAGAAAAAATATATTTTAATAATAAATATAAGTTTTTGCTTTCATTATGCGAATCATATGCACGAGTATTCGAAGCTGCTAATGTATCCAAGACATATAGCTGTGTGAAACTTAAAACTATACAACCTTCTCCATCTTGATTTCATATTGTTGAGTATTTAATTATATGATTGATATGGTCTAAACCAGCAATTGCAAAAAACAAAATGAACTTCAAACCTTAAATCATACCTGTCAATCTTAGAAACACGCGGTAGACGATTCAAATAAAAAATAAATATACAGTCAAATCAGAAATCGCAACTGTCCATATTTAATCCATACTGTTTAGTATTTAAATACATGGTCTAAACGAGCAGTGCAAGTGGACGGACAAATTTTAAGACTTTCCCTTTCCAAAATATTCACCAAGATCTTCCTTTATACGGATTGGAGGTATATTTGTAGCTGTCATTTTCTTTCAATTCAGAATGTTTGGTTTTGGATGCTTGTTATCCAGCTTGTGGATGCATGATTGTAACCCAAATTTATATAGCTTCAAATAATCGAACTAAATATAACTCAAACGTATGTTTAATATATTGTAATAGATGACACTATTTTTTTTTTTTTTTTTTTTGGTAATAATGTACCCTTTCTCCTTTCGTGTTTCATTTTGATTTCGATGTTGAGGTTAACGTTGATATTAGTACTATTCAATTAAATATAACTCTTATTTCCGAAATCATTATGTTTTAACGAGATCATTAATATGTATATTTTTGGTTGAATTATAAGAGGTTTGAATGAAATAATTAATCTTAATTTACGTCAGAGATGATTTTCCTTTCATCTTGTACGTTTTTAGTGGAAATGTAAAAGGTTTTTTTTTAATTTTAATAAACTACCTTCAACAATTATTTTTAATTTTCTTGCACTGCATATAAGAAGTAATTTTAGGTTTTCTTTATTAAATAAAAGTATCAAATATTATAAGATTTAATATAATTTATGATAGTTATTGGAGCTTCCTTGTGATTATGCCACTTCATAAAGACCCTGATGTGTAGAGTATTCACCTTGAAGAGAAAATTATGTGGGCTGCTTGTACCCTATGACTCCGTGAACTTGTTCTAGTTTCCACGTGTGACACTTTTATCGGGCACAAAACCCATCCTTAGTATGTGGAACTATTTCTACTTTTAGTGGCTTATTCAATATAACGTAACCATATATAGTTGTTCAGTTAGCCATGCGGATATTACAATCACATGCCACTTAATTTGTGAATTGTATTTATAAAGAGACCTAAACTTATATAATAAATTATGGTGAATGCATTTGGACTTGAGTGGACATAAAATCATATATAATAAATTAAGGTAAATGCATTTGGACTTGAGTAGACATAAAAGCATGTTATGAGTTCAATGCATCAACCATGTGAAGAAATGGACTTCAAAAATAAATTTTAGACCTATGCAACTCTAAAAGTGCATGCGGTAGACATGTAGATGGTCCAAATTTCTCAAAGTGACTTAGGCCATGTATTAAAATAAATACGATTTGGGTTTTAGGTACAAACATCTATACGTCTTAAGCTATTTATAGTTTTCATTTTTATTTGTGTAAAGACATTAAGAAATATTTTGATAATTTATGTGGCCTATTGTTCACAAAGATAAAATACACTTGTGTCCACTCCATTTAAAAAACTGGAGTGGCCAAAACCATATTTTATCTTTGAGGACACCAAGCCACATAAATAATCGAAATGTTCCTCAAAACCTCTACACAAATAAATAAGACATATAGATGACTTATGACCCTTTGTAAGTGTATTATTCATTGGAGTGGCTATGTTGTTATATATAAGTGTGGGGACCCTTTCTCTATGGCATTGTGGCCATGTAAACAAGACGGAGCCAATATAGTATTATAGTATTTTGTATTCGCTTTTTCCTCCAAAGGTTAAAATGTTCATAGGCATTACCATTCTATAACTATTATACTATAGAGCTATATACTCTTTACAAATATCTTGATAACATCTCTATCTCACATTGTGTACATGGATAAACTATTTTCCAAGACATTATCACCTTACATAGACATGGTGTAGATTATTTCTAGTTCTATGCTATGTTGATGCTATTACTTAATGAAAGTAAATTAGAAATTTGTTTGTCTTTTGTGTATGGCCCTTGCACCTTGTTTAAAATTTACTTGAACATCTCTATGAAATATTTATTGGTATGTGAAACATTTAAAAATGTACATTTTTTGTGGCCCTTTACACTTTATTTTGTGCCACATCTGAGCATGTCCATTGTTTGCAACATTAATAATATTGTTTATGTGTGGCACTTGGTATATTGCTTACAATATTTTCTTGCATGACATTTGAACATGTCCCTTATATGTGGTCCTTGGCCTTATTTTATGTCATTGCACTTGTTGTGTTTGTGTGCTTGTTGATATTTTTAGTTTTGATGAGTGTCATGATCCATACCATGCATTAGCTATTGCATACACTTTTATTACAAGTACTATTATGACTTTTCTTGATACATCTATACATATTTAACACTGTAGGCCTTCTTTCATATGTTACATACATGATTTGAATGATACATAGCTAATTTTTTTGACATGGTTTTCATGTATAATGTAATATTTAATGACTACATTTTGATTCACATGATGTAATTAAATTTTATTTTGAGATGAGTGACTTTAAGGATACACTTTACCTCACCTCAAAATGGGGTAATTTTAGAGGAATTTTTCATGCATGAACTAATTCTCCATAAGCCAAATCAAATTTGGGTTTAGAATATAGTTTCAAAGAATTAAAATAGTTTAAAAGATTCAACCATTTTAAAAACACATGTGGGTATATTCCATCCAGACTCACATTACAAGAATAGGTTAAATTTTCATATAATTTTTATGCGTGATATATATTCCAACACAAGATTCAAACAATTTATAAATTTGCATCTACACACAGTTATAGATTTTACATTTATCATAATGGAGACATTATATATATTCATTACATGTTTTTAGTAATATTTTATATCTTTGGTCATGGGAGGATCATATATTTTCTCCATTATATTTTGATCATGTACACAAGAACTAAAGAATAAAGTGAAAATTGAATATACATGCCAAATGTAGTGGTTGATTTAGTTAAAGTGTATAATGCATAACTTGGAGGTTTAATTTTGTCTTGTATTATTGTCCAAAATTACATTATGAATTCTAACACATTTATGTCTTGGTGTTTCAAAGACCAAAAATAAAAATTGAGGTATTTTCATCCTCAATGGGTTCTATTTTTTATGCATGTTGATCACTCTCAATTCACCATTGGTTCAACTAAGGAACCAATCTCTCCAAGTTCTTCATTGAAATAACATAAACTAAAAATCTCCAAGGAAGCATCATTTAAAATAAAATTTACAAAAATAACATTGGTTTCAAACATGTAAATGTATTCCTCCCTTGTTTTCTTTTCAATTTTTTTAAAAAAAGATCAAGCATTTTAAATTTGAAATTAAAAAAATGACTACTTTATGGGGTATTTGAGGGTTGGCTAAGTTAAAGTGACCCAAATAAATTAAATATCGACTCAAAGTCCAAGTGTGTTACACACACTCAGGCGTATATTTCCTTTTACTTTAGTAATTTAATCTACATACTAAATGGAAGGAAAATCTAAGCACTAAAATTATGTCATGAATATTTCATTATGTCATTTTTGGCCCACTTACACTTTAATTGAATTGAGCTCTTAATATGGATCTTCTCTAGCACCTCACTCTATCATTAGTGCCTATAAAGACCTATCACATTCTAAGAATATTAAGCCTCAGTAAATGTTATTAATCACTAAAAACCTCTTTAAGTATATGTGTACACATCCTAGATGCAAAAAGTTACATATTATCCTTCAGGACAAATTGAACAAGATGGGTCAATAGTGGAAGTTGGTCTCGATGCCTATGGGTCGATCTTATCCTTCACCTTAGAAAAGATTACTTTTCAAATTTAAAATCCCCCTCATAATTTGGCCTATACTTTATAGATAGGTAGTGTGAGTTTTTATTCTTTTTGATTGCTATAAAATCACATCTAAATCACCTATTCTATCATTGAAAAATTTTAGTGTTGAGGTCACTTACATTATTGCACACTGAGAAAAAAATTCTTTATTATTTACAAAAATTATTCTAATCATTTGAATCAGTCCTAAGCCAGGTCAAGAGCATATTTTATCTAATTAAAATCAAATAATTGTCATGTATTGAATCCATCTCTAGATGCATACATGTAGCAAAAGGAACATGGTAGTGAAAAACACTCTAAGTGGGAAAACTATGTAGGTTTCATTTACGTCTTATGAGTATTGGATATGTACGAATAGATCAACCATAATGTGGGTGACTAGGGTTAACTCATACCACTAAACACCTCCATTCTCTTTGAATGTTTTAAGTTATTGTAGTCCCTATTGGGGTTTCATGTTTGAATAAGTCATGTAAATGTCATCCACATGCATCAAAAGATCAAATATATACACACATTTTTGATTTAATCATGGATAGATTATTGTAATCTTACTCTCTTAATTTTTTGAAGAGGAAAAAACTAACTAGTAGAAAAAATTAGTACGATTTGATCTTGTCTCCTTATTATCCTAACCCTAATTAGTTACAGTGAAAATTCCAATTGCATATGTAATATTAATCTGAGTTAATTTTATTCAAATATTAGTTAGTTGCACATAATTAGGATACAAATAAAAAATAGACAAATCCACTTGTGTTGTTGATCATTATCCTCACTTTGTGATTTATATTTTTCAATTATTCATTTTCATTCTACTTATCACAAGATATTTTATAATTTTTCTATCTTTATATCCATTTTATCTCAATTAGATCAAATAGATGAATTAATTATAAATTATGATAAAAAAATAGTTAGAATAGGGAGAAAAATCATATGTACTGTATAAACCTAATTAGATCAAAGTCAATTTTAGAAAGACACAGTGGATTATTCAAATAAATAAATATATAGTCAAATCAGAAATCACAATTGTCCATATTTAATCCATATTGTTTCATATTTAAATACTTGATCTAAACGAGTAGTGCAAGTGGAGGAACAAATTTTAAGACCTTCACTTTCAAAAATATTCACCAAGATTTCCCTTCCAATGGACTAGGGGTATTTTTATAGCTATCATTTTCTTTCAATTCAGAATGTTTGGTTTTGGATGCTTGTTATATAGTTTGTGGATGCATGAATGTAATATAACTAAATATAATTCATATGTATGTTTTATATGCTGTAATAGATGACACTATTTTTTATTTTTACAATGTACTCTTTCTCCTCCTCTCATGTTACATTTTGATTTTGATGTTGAGGTTCACGTTGATGTTAGTACTATTCGATTAAATATAACTCTTATTTTTGTAATCATTTATACGTTTTTGGTTTAATTATAAAAGGTTTGAATGAAATAATCAATCATTAATTTGTGTCAGAGATGATTTTCCTTTCATCTTGTATGTTTTTAGTGGAAATGCAAGAGGTTTTCTTAATTTTCATGAACTACCTTCAATAGATTTTTATTTTATTTTATTGCACTATATACAAAAGGTAATTTAGGTTTTCTCTACTACATAAAAGTGTCAAATATTATAATATTTAATATAATTATGATAGTAGTGGGATCTTCCATGTGATCATGTTACTTGGTAAAGATTTTGATGCCCATAGTATTCACCTTTAAGAGAACATTATGTGGGCTCTTTGTATCATGTGACTCCATGTGACACTCTTATCAGGCAGAAAACCCATACGTAATAAATTAAAGTGTTTCTACTTTTAGTGGCTTATTCAATATAATGTAACCATATGTAGTTATGCAGTTATCCACGTGGATATTATCAACACATGCCACTTAATTTATGAGTGGTAGTTATAAAGAGATGTGAATTTATATAATAAATTATGGTAAATGCATTTTGATTTGAGTGGACATAAAAATGTATTATGATTTCAATGCATCGACAAACTCCATGGGAGGAAATAAATTTCACATCTCTATAACCCCAAGAGAACATTCAGTAAATAAGCAAACGGTCCAAATTTCTCAAGGTGACTTAGGCCATGTATTACAACTACTACTATGAACTTCATTGATACACCTATCCACATTTAACACTTGGTATTTTATTTACAATATTTTCTTGCACAACATTTGAACATGTCCCTTATATGTGACCCTTGGCCTTATTTTATGGCATTGCATTTGTTGTGTTTATGTTCTTGTTAATATTTTAAATTTTGATGAGTGCCATGATCTATATCATGCACCAGCTATTGTATACACTTCTATTACAACTAATACTATGACCTTCACCAATACATTTATCCACACTTAACACTTTAGGCCTTCTCTAATATGTTACATACATGATTGTAATGGTACATACGTGATTTTATAGACATGATTTTCACATATAATTCAAAAAATAGGGTAATTTTAGAGAAATTTTTCATATATGAACTAAGCCTCCATGATCAAAATCAGATTTAGGTT
>JARHVA010000692.1:305000-312500 GCA_037957365.1 Torreya grandis
CCAACTATATATATTGTTTTTCATATCATAATATTTAATAATAGGAAAACATTATTGAAATAATATTATAACAATAAATATATATTACATAATGGTAGTCTTCCACTGAACATTAAAAGATGAAATTACATTCACTCTTCTACTTTCTTAAATATATGCGTATACTATTTGTATACTGACTAGTTTTATTTATTTATTGTAATAGTCAATTTATTTATTTATTATTAAATATTTAAATGAAAGAATTTAATTTTATGCAAATTTTAAATTATAATATAATAAGTCAAAATTAAATTATATAATTAAAATAATATCATTAATTAATTTTTAAAAATGTATAAAATTAAACCACAACAATAGTGAATACGCACATAAATCGATAAAGTGGATATTATGGATAAATTTGAAGCTTCAATTTTTTCACATTTAAATACAAACCAATAACAAACAACTTACAACATATAAAACTTTCAACAATTTCTTAGTTTGTGTAAAATCGGTTAGTAGATATTTAATCAGACGAGGCAAAAACACACGGAACATTTTCATTTAAAAATTTGATTTCGTGTACTAGGGAGCGCTGGACTATCTAATATTTCCTACTCACATTTATTACTCATTGTCTCATTAGATAATATTAAATGGTCTTAGTGACTTCATATAAATTAGTTTATACGATATAATTTTTATAGAAAACAGTCTTCCGAATGTTGAAGAAGTGATCAAATAAATTAGAATTATGTATTTATTGAGTTCCAGCTATATGTTGATTCCACGACTTCTTAAAAATTAAGATGCGTATGTGTTCAACATCACTATTTTAAAATATAATTTATATTTTGTGTTCTGAAGATCAGTCTGTTATTGCATTTCTATATTAAGGAGCATTTATAAATAAAAAAGAAAAATAATAGATGATAGCAATATTTTTGGGATAAAAATATAATAGTTTTTTTCTTGAATAAAATAGAGAACATAAAAAAACAAAATAGAGGTCGTATACTTGACTTTCCAAAAAAAAAAAAATGGTACGAGACCTTTCTCCTAGAGTTTAGTACCTCTTTTCATTCATTGCTAATGTGAGGGGTAACAGCCTTACCCAGCCTCATATCCCTATTTTTATAGGGAAATAATGTTTTATGGATTATCTTTCAAGATATATGTGATTTGATCGCAAATGGGTTCCCAACCACTGAATCAATGGGCATTTAATGCATTGTCACAAGCAGAGAAGGATGCTTTAAAAAATTAATGGAAGAATACACGTACCCATGAATTGCAGCGGAAACCATATTAAAAAAACTGTGGCGTAGCCCAGAACAATCATATCAAGGCACTAGTGATGTGAAAACATCCAAGTTGAGAATGTTCACCGGAGATTTTGAAAATATACATATGAAATATTAAGGTTATGTTGATGTGTTTTATACCCATGCAATGGGAGTTATAAATTGGGTTAGGTATCATGGAGATACATTATATAATCAAAAGCTTATATTAAAAATCCTTACAAGTTTATTGAAACAATTGAAGAGTCACAATACATATTTAAACAACCATGACTAAAAGATGAATGGAACATCTAGTTCCCCCCCTAAGCAGGGATTTAAAAAACCAAGTTTCAGTCAGCAACGCTTGCGGAAGAGGAATATCAAATTTTAGCGGACGTAAAGAGGAGATTTTCGAGGAAGAAAAAGTACATTCCATGATGGTGAAGATCAAGTCCAAACACAAATTTTTAAAATGCAAGTGGAAGAGGTAGAGGTAGAGGTAGAGGTAGAGGAATAGTCAAAATCACAATCATGGACAAAGGTATAATAAATCCCATGTTCAATATTATTGGTATATAAAAAATGATAGTATGAAACTCAGTGTAAGAAAGAAGCAATTTGATATAAGTAGAGAAAATGTAAACTTTTCTAAATAAAATCAGATTGAAAATTAAAATAATGGTTTATTGTTTATTACTTTTAATGTTTCTTTACAAATCAAAAAAGATGTATGGCTTTTGGAAAATGGATGTAATAATCATCTCATTGAATCTAATGACATGTTTGCAAACATGGATGAATAGCTTAAACTAGAAGTGAAATTAGGAAATGATAAGAAATTTTATATTATTGGAAAAGGGATCATAAACATTAAAACCAAATAAGGTGAAAAGAAACATATTTCATATGTCTATTGTGTTCTTGGACTCAAACAAAATCTATAAAGTTTTGTGAAAATTAAAAAAAAGGGATATAGAGTCCACTTTGAGTATGAAGCATGCATGATTTATTGATAAAAATACAAGTAATAAACTCATTGAAAATTTTGAAATGAAAAATAATAGGAAGTTCATCCTTAAAATTCAAAATGAATTTCCAACTGCGTATGCTCAAAATTTCGCTAAAGCAACACTTACAAATGCCTCATCTTCACCTTTTCAAGGTGTCACAACAAAGATACCCTCAATTTCATTCAATTTTTTTCATAAAAGCATTATTCATGGCTTTGAAATTTGAGATTTGGACATTTGGATTTTGGTGGCTTCAAAAATTTCACAAGAAGTATATTGTAAATGATTTGCCTTTGATAGAATTACTGAATAAAAATTATAAAAGTAGTATTCCAGGGAATCAACATAGATAATCCTTTCCTATTGATAATTCATATTGAACTAAGGCTCATCTTGACATTTTTCATTTTGATTCAAGTGGAAATATGAAAAAACCTTCTATTTGAGGCAACCTATATTTATTGACCTTCATTCATGATTTTTTTATTAGCTAAGTGTAAAAAGATGGTTTTTTTCAGATTCACATAACATGATACAAAGCTCTTTCTAGCAAGATAAAACCTTAATGGACATGATAGAACCACAATGAAATAACCCACAATCAAGGAAACATAAAACTAGAGAAACCAAACCTAAAATATCTCTAAAATGCAAGATACAAAATGATGTTAACTAAAAAAGAAAAGAAAAGAAAGGGAAGTAGAGAACCCCAATATAATTGAACATCAACATTCCTTCCATGACTAAAAATAAGGTTCTATATTTCAACAACGCTACACACCCATCTTTGGGATAATATTTTTTGAAGTATGACCTTATTTAAGCATCCTTTTCTCTATCTTTGAAAAATATTCCAACCTTTCTTATCCAAGTTGAAAGAAAAATATAGATAAAATTTAATTAAATCTATATCCTTGTAATTTACATTAGCAAAAGCACACAAGATTGTAGAGGGAGAGGTTGAACAAGCCATGGGGATTTCATTTATTTGAGTAGTGTTCTTGGGAACAACTAATTCTTTCCTTGTAGTATGGGTTTTGAGCTCATCCAAGGATGATTTTGAGTCTTCACTTTCAGTCTCGACTCCATACACAATAAGGTGGATGGGAAAAAAATCCTTTGACCAATATGTTTCCTTATTCCATTTGAAGTTGTTAAAGTCTATGGTCAAATGGTTGGTTTTGAATAAACTAGATCAATAAAACAACAAGCCTTCATAGTATGGGGATTGAAACCAAGAATGATCTCCTAAGAAAAGATTAATTTTATTGGGTAGATATTTGAAGGTGTCAATGACAAAAAAGGTTTCTAATAAAGGTAATGTGGAAGAATAAAGTGGAGCAAAGGTCAGATTGAAGAAACACACCTAGTGAGTTTCCAATCACTTTGAATTTGATTTCAGACCAAAAATGAAAATAGATATGGGGAAGGTGAACCTCAATGGGTCTCTCATTAAAAGGCTTAGTATGGGGGTTAAAAAAAAGGGACCATGGTTTCAACACAAGATGGTGGAAATCCAAATACCAAATGGGGACCTTCATTGATGATTTCAATAGAATGTCTTGGGTTTATTTTATGATATACAAATCAAAATAGTTTTTTACATTTAAAGAGTTTAAATCCACGATTGAAATTCAAAGTGGATATTTCATAAAGTTACTGAGAATAGGTAGATGAGAAGAATATATGTCAAATCATTTATTAAAATTTACAAGACATATAGAATCAAGAAATAATTCACTACCAAATATACACCATAATAGAATGGTGTTACATAAAGAAAAAATATAAAAATGATGGAAATGACCAAAATCATGTTGAATGTGAAACATTACATTCAAATGAATTTTAGGAAGAATATTTATCTTTTTAAATTTATATGTTGAACTATTTGCCTAAAAATAGTATAAAAGATGAAATACATCAAAACTAGAGTGAAAAGAAGCATAGTGTTTCTACCTTTAGAGGTTTTAGTTGTGTGGCATATACTTATGACACTGAGGAAATAAAGAATAAATTGCATAATAAGAAATAAATGTGTATTCTTTTGGGTACAATAAGTAGATGAAATCTTAAAATTTATATAATGCAATTATAAAGAGAGTGATAATTAGTAGAGATATTACGTTCATTGAAGAAGAAGCATGGGATGGCAATATTGAAAATCCATAAAATATTGTAAACATGATACCTCCATATGAAATAGGGCCTTCAAATGGAAATATGTAATCAAGTAGTCATTTAATTCCATAATTTATTACTCTAGGGACACCTTTTTCAGATCCTTATTTAGTTTCCCTAAGTATCACCATAATAATACATATCACAAGACCCAACTCTCATATTCCATCAAGGTATAATATAGATGACATCTGAGGAGCTTCCACACTATCATTAGAACAATATAATTATAGTGAATATTTATGGCATGTATCCACTCCAATTCCTTCAAGTTATCTAACCAACAATACATTATATCCCACCTTAACATCTCTAAGATCTCAGAAGACAAAAAATTTTAAGGAGATTTATGATTAAAATTAAGGTGATCAAAATGTTGTCTTACTTTATGATTTTACATTTTATTTACAATCTGATCTAGTATTTTTTGTATAATAAATTGCAAATCAATTTTTTTAAAAATACATGGATAAAAAAATTGATGCCATAGAGAATAATCATAATGGAAAGTTGTCTTAACAATAGTATCTCAAAAATAAACTTTGGAAAATTGATGTTGAATTAATATTTCTTAAATGGATATTGGAAGAAAATTTTCATGTGTGATAGCCATTAGGATATTAATTTTTTGGGTCAAGAACACAATGTTTATAGATTCAATAAAGTGTTGCATGGACTCAAATAAGCTCCATGAGCTTGGTACAACATGATTGATTCTTATTTTCTAAAACATGGCCATGATTACCAAGACTTATGGATATCTCAAATAGTGGTAATATATGACCATGTACAAGCTAGGGGAACATGAGAAAATGCATTTACTTATTCCTCTTTTTCTCCATTATGCAAATCATATACCCATTATTTATATTAAGTGCTATAGTTAGGGTGAGTATTTAATGTTTTTAATGTATCTAGTTGATCACTATCATCAAATTAAATTTCACAGTTGTAGCTCTTAAAATATTTTAAATAGCAATACCACCAAAATATTTTATTGGTTTATTAATAAAAAATGGTGGTAATTCAATTGGTGCATAGGATTTTACTCAATTTAATTGCACAAGCAAGGATAGTTGCACAAACTTTCTTGGAGAATGCCATTGATAGTTGCAGAATACTATCACCATGTGAGAATAATGAAAGAGCTATGTAAGACAATATGCATAATTAAATTATGCTATGAAAGGTTTCTAATTATATTGTAGTGGTTGAGTCATTGTAAGATGTTGCGAGTAGTTTTGAGACACATCAAGAAATGAAAGGTTAAATGAAAGAATTTCATATGCTTTCCCTACTTTATCTATTAAAATAAATAAATTATAGAAACATCTTGATGGAACTCTAATAAGGACCTATGAAGGAACATTACACACTAATCACTTCTCTTGAAATATGGCGAATGCGGATTCCTCTAAATTATGCAAAAATTATGAAGTGAGTGACAGATAAAACCACATTCTTATTAAATAAAAATATGTACTATATAATGCTAAGTTCATATGATCAAGTGTGTGCATTTTAATATACAATAGAGTGTCATATTAAGTTTACATAACCTTGAAACTTGATTTATAACTATAAGACAATTTATTTTAGGTTATAATTAATAAGGATACTTTTTTTTATTCAGGATTTTTATTTTTGTGTTTTTTTATCTTTATCTCTGTAATGTTTTCATATAAGAACTCTCTTTTATATTATTTTATTGTGCACTAGTATCTCTCAATCTTTTGGTGTTAGGTCACAAGTTATAAACTTTGTAGAATTCATAATATCTTGTGTAAAATGGTTTCCTTGAAGTGGGACTTATGTATAAGTATCTTATACATGGAAAATGATAGGAAGTATGAGGATAGAACTTAATAAATTTAATCGTAAAAAAATTTGAGTTATGGAAATTCAAGATTGAGGATCTCTTGTTAGATAGGGATCAATGGATTATTTGTGTGTGTGTGTGTGTGTGTGTGTGTGTGTGTGTGTGTGTGTGTGTGTGTGTGTGTGTGTGTGTGTGTGTGTGTGTGTGTGTGTGTGTGTGTGTGTGTGTGTGTGTGTGTGTGTGTGTGTGTGTGTGTGTGTGTGATCCATGGGGATGAAACTAAAACAATTTGAGAAATTCGATAGGAAACTAGAAACTCTATCAGATTATATTTGTTGGATTTAGTACTACTAAATGTTTTGATGAAAAATACTATGAATCTACTTTGGTATAAGTTGGATTTGTTTTCCTAACCAAATTTAATATTAAACTAACATTTCATGTGAAATAATTTGTGTTCACTATGAATAAAATACAATGATCCAGTTGTAGAGTAATTAAATTCCTTCAACACTTTGTTATGTCAGTTTTCATTCATGGATGTCAAAATGGATTATGAAGAAAGGTGTATAATGTTGATGTGATTTTTTATTGACTAATGGGATATTATAGTTATGGAAAACACCATTAATAAATTGGAGATAAAATTGGAAAATGTAATATCAATCTTAATATTAGAGGATAAGAGGCATAAGTTTATGGAAATTTATTTGGTGAATGATACCCTAACCGTATGAGGTCACTTGTATGAAATAGGAAAGAGGAATATTGCAATAGTTGATCAAATTATATAGGTAGATATAAGACTATCGATATATCCTTTAAGATGTGCTTGAATAATAATAAGTCAAGGCATTTTAATAAGGACTATAAATAAAATAAGGAGGATAAAGGAAAACCATCAGATGTTGTGAAATTATCTACTAAGAAGTTATACACATATGGTGATGGAGAGACTTATGTATATTTCATAGCCTTGATCTTGCATGCATATAATGCATCACTGATTAACATTATATTCTCCTATCATCTTAATCATGCAAGAATAGTTCTATGAATATGGAGAATATAATGGGTGTAATGTCTTTATAAGAGACAAATCAACCTATAGTAGAATTATGGGCATAGTAAAATCAAAGTTTTAGCTCAAATATAGGAGGATCAAGACTCTTCAATGTGTTTTACACATTATTAACATTATGAGGAATCTAATCTCTAT
>JARHVA010000692.1:317500-370000 GCA_037957365.1 Torreya grandis
AACATTGTTTACTTTGAACTAGATACCTTTGAAGATATCAAAGATGTGTTGGATATTAATCTGACACATTAGAAAAAAAATGGTCTAGAAGTCTGTACAGATGATTATTCTTCCCCTTGGTCATTGAAAACCTAACACTTTACACCTATCAAGAAGAATAAGAAGATAAATTAAAAGAAACATATGGGAATGGTCAAAGATGCTTTTGGGGGAGAAATAATAAAAAGGGAAGACCTCACTCTAGAAGATTAAAGATGTTGGGCTTATATTTAGACAAGGATTTCAATCCTTGACTATTTTTTGTGCCCTACATCAAGTTTTGATTTTGACTTCCTCAGTTTGGAGATTGATTTGTTTTACTATTTGTTTTTTCATTTTTTGTGATGGGTGTGTTTTGATCACAGGTAGATTGGTTTGGGTGTTTATTATTTTTTGCTATATGTTTGACTGATTTCTTGAGTATGATTTTTTTTATTTTCAAATTTTGGTATTGGCTGCCCCTTTTGGGTTTGAATTCAATTCTATATTTTATCACCTCTGTGGGTTTTAAACAAGGTCTAATCTAGGCATTTTTCCATTGTCTTTATGCCTTAGGATGGCTTCTAGTGATGGTTTTTCCTATGTTCTTTTTCTTCTAAAGATATCTTATAGGGATTGTTAGAGACCTGGACCTCCTACTATGTCTGAGGTTAAATTCCACTCCATCCTTTAAAAATGTGCTTATAACTATCAGAACATCATAATTTTTGACAATGTTGTAGTGATTTTTTCAATTACAATGTTTTTTTTAAGCATTTAATTATGGACAAAAACACATGACTTCGTCACAACTAAGAGTTTTTGTACTGTATATAAAATTTAAAATGATGACAACTTATTGATTAATTGTTTTTTTTTTGTGAAATGTGATTATGTATTGTTAAGTGATTTGAACATGATTTATTTAAATTATCACTACTATAATAATTTTTTCCTAAAAAATATTTGTAATAGTAATACCACCAAAACATCCAATTAGTACATTAAAGAACAAATGGTTGTAACACAAGCCGCTCTTATTTATCCACTAACATTTTAGTTGGATTCTTGGTGAATGGCCATATATAAATAAGAGTTTGAAAATTTTAATAAAAAAAATTGATTATTGATTTTTTAAAGTATTTTATTTTTATTTTATGGAGTCTATTTTTATAATATATATTTTAAATACTTTATTATAATTTTTATTATTAAAAAATAAATAAAAGATATAATAATAATAATAATAACAACAACAACAACAACAACAACAACAACAACAACAACAACAACAACAACAATAATAATAATAATAATAACAACAACAACAGCAACAACAACAACAACAACAACAACAACAACAACAACAACAACAATAATAATAATAATAATATTATTATTATTATTATTTTTATTATTATTATTATTATTATTATTATTATTATTATTATTATTATTATTATTATTATTATTATTATTATTATTATTCCATAAGTCTTCCACCGTGACCCTGTGCTTAGGAGGGCATTAGTATTAGAAAATATGTATTGAAGTTTCATGGAAGCTATCTAAACTTTTATGGCTTATAAGACTTCTAATATGACTTAACTTGGCATAAGTTGTGATGTTTAGCAGAAGACTATATGTTTCTAGCTGATTTTTTAATGTAGGTAGGGGTGTCTCTTCTTGGTAGGATATGATTTAGCTAATTATTGGTTATTAGATTCCACATAAATAATTCATAAATGTGTCTCATTATAACTTAAACATTTTATCTTTTCTAAAATCTTATAGATCCTTCTAAAATCTATATGTCTACCTATCAAAGAAAAAATTAATAATATAATACTAAATTTTATCATACCTCTTAAGTTTTAAACTTGTTGATATTTTATATTTTAAACTACTATAAACTATAATCTATTTATTTTAGAGTTTTTTTTAAATATTTTTGGAGACTAACTTACATGTTTCGTGCATAACTTACTACTAAATTATTAGTCATTATATTTTGATTCCTAAATTTGATCATCATATGATATTATTTATGTTATTTCATTGTAAAACACAAGTTAGTTTTATAAGAGATCACATTATATGTAAGATAACACTTTAAGTATAATATCAAAAACTATAAAAAAAAAATTATAATATATATTCTAATATTTATTCATTTTATTATGAATTATATTAATATTTAAAATATAATCTTGAATAAATGACCCTTATAAAAAATATTCGTGATAGACAAAGTGAACTATCAAATGCACATTCACTTCGCTCTTCTTGTACATGTTGTGTTATTTTTAAGAAGATGCACAATCACTTCACTTTTCATCCAGATGAGCAAGTTATGATAGTTTCTTTTAATATTGTAGAGTCAAGGACAACCATGTATTGGATGTAGACTTGGAGCCCTTCAATGAATCATTTTAGGAACATATGTTGGTAATACACATAATTTATTTAACATGTACATAGATCGAAGTGATATTTCATAATATGTTCTTAGGATTTGAATTCTTACATTTGTATATTCTATTACATTTTGTAATGCTTTAATATTTATAAATGTGTTGTAATCTGGGTTTGTAGGAGTGAATAAGCTTCAATGTAATTTATTCATATGCAAGAAATGTATTTATATATAATGCAGAAAATGGTTATTAAAACTATAGACTGCCACCTATTATTAAAATGTCATCAAGGTGTTATGCTGATGTAGCCTAATTGATTACAAGTTTAAGCTAGACAATGTAATACAAAATCTATTATGACATTACCCCCTTTATTACATTAATTTTACAAATGTACCCTTGAAACTAGTCAAATTTCATGATGTCAAGTGACTTGGTGAGTATATCTACTATCTATGAATATTTTGGGTGGTACTAGTGATGAATATGGTGGTTGAATACTTGTTATCAAATATAGTGGCACTGAACCTCAATGTGTTTGATCCTCTCATGAAATACTAGATTCTTGATAGTGTTTAACACACCCCAATTGTCATAGAAAAGGATTGGTGGCTGATCTTCATGATTGTCTATGTTAGAAAGAATATGATGTAAATAAATTGCTTCACAAATAGCTCCTTGTGTGGCATGGTATTTTGCTTCTATGGATGAGAGAGAAACTATAGATTGCTTCTTACTTATCCACGAAATTGGCCTAGATCTGAGATGAAATATATATCTAGAAGTTGATTCCTTATCATTAATAGATTTAGCATAGTTCAAGTCTATGTAACCCTAAAAGAATAAATTTCAGTTATTTTTGTATTCCATACCATAATAAACTGTACCTTGAACATATATCAAAACATGATTTATTGAAACTTCTTTGGCTCTTAAATGAATGTTAAAAGATAGCTGACAACAAAGCATATGTCTCATCTAGTAGAAGTCAAGTAAATGAGACTCTCAATAAGTTTCCCATCATGAGTTTCATCTACTTGAGGTGAATCCTAAAATTATGATAGTTATAAACCTTTCTCCATCAGAGTTGACATTGGTTTACAATTTTTCATCCCACATTTCCCAAGGATCATTTTGGCATATTCCATCTATCAGAGAAAAAAGTGATTCTTCTTTTTCCATATCTCAAAAATAAGACAATAATGAAGTAGCCCAAATTTTTCATGTTAAAATATTACTTCAATTCATTCTTTACTTATTCAATAAGATCATCTAAACTTCATGTGATCATAAGATTGTCCATATACAAAACCAAAATGACAATCTCTTTGCCTACCTTCTTGATATATGAATTAGTATCTAAGGGGCTATGAATTAATTTATGATATAATAGATGATCATAAATATTAATATACCATGCTCTTGGTGCTTCATTAAGTCCGTAAAGTGATTTAATTAGATGGCAGACCTTATATGGATGTTGGGTGTCAATGAAGCCTTCGGGATAGGTCATGTGCACTTCTTCTTTGAGATCATAATTCAAAAATGTGCTTTTCACATCCATCTGTTGAATCTTTCATCCCTTGTGTGCTATGAGTGCAATAATAACTCTGATGGTCTTGACCTTAGTAGTGAGTGCAAAGTTCTCATAATTTATTCCTTCTTATTGAACATATCCCTTTGTAACAAGTTATTATATATATTTATAGTTCCTTGCATCTTGTCATACACTTGCTAGTGCCAAAGTCGATCAACCAAACTTTATTCATGTGTGAAGTATTTATATGTGTCATTCTATTCTACCTTTTTGGTACTTCTTATTCATATTCATCATCATGTTGATGTTATGTCACTACATTTCCATGTTGATTTTCTCATTGAGAATATCTTTTGGATTTATGTGACTCATCTCTAATCGATGTTCCCTCTTGATTGGATTAGCCTTTTGTCAAGGCATTATACCATCAACTATCAATATCATGCATATTGGTGTAGTAAATATGACATGATATTTTTGCCTTTTTAGATTTATGCTATTGTTATGTCTATTTTGGTGGTCCTTGTGATAATTTTGAACCACATTGCTTAGAAATCACGGTTTTATCCTCAAAATATTCTTGCACAGACTTGATGCCTTCTTTTTGAAGAAAATTCACTAGTTCTTATAAATACATTAATTTATTTTTGATATTCACATTCATGATGAACATATAAAATTGAGATGAGAGAGATCTCAATGTGATCATAACCAATATCTTGTCCTTGATATTTTATCCAAGTGCAATCAATTCTTCTTACACTTCTGCTACCTAATGTAAGAATTCTTCAAATTTCTCACCTTTTTTCATACTAAGAGTATAAATCTTGGACTGCAGATGTAATATCTTCTTCTAATTCTTCACGTCTTATATGGTGGAAAAAATGTCCCAAGCCTCTTTTGATGTTGATGGATCCAAAATATGATATTGAACTTCATCACTGCTACTAAGTGTGATCAACATCAGTGCTTTTGCATTTGAATTATCATATTTTATTCATTCCTCAACTCCAATAGAATGTGTCACTCCACTAGTGATGATACCACATAATTATTCAAATTAAATAATTGTTTACATCTTTGTCGTCCACATGTAAAAATTCATCCCTTTGAGGAGTTAGGCATCGAACAAGATGAGTTTGGGTAAAGACATATTTTTTTATAATTTTTTTTAATCAAACCAATATTTTATCCTCCAAATGTTTGTATAAAAAAGTGTATCTTATTCAAATGTTTCCTTTTTATTGTTTTTCTTGGTAAGATGACCCTTTGTTGTAGGCTTATAGTTTTCTTTTATTTCTTGATGGTTGTAGTTTAAGGTTTGTATGGTATAAGGTATATTTGGACCATAACAATGTCTAAACTCACCTCCTTTGCACAACATCCTTATTTTATACCAATAATCAGTAGTTTGTGTCTTTTTATTTAGAATTTTGCATATTTTACATACCTTTAAAGTAAGTTTTTAATGAAGATTTTTATTTTGTTATGGTATTTTATCACCTAGAAATCCTAAGCAATGTTTCTACTAAACCTATTTTGCTTCAAAATTTCATTCTGACTTCTATAGATTCTAGGCTTATTTACACTACACTTTTATTTGACATCATCATATGCTTCAAATTCTACCTTAATGAAGTGTTATTGTGTGTTGAGTGTGTGAGAATATATTAGGATTATGTAAGGTCATTGATCAGGAAAATGAAATGCATCTTCCACATCGACTACTCCTTCACATATTTTCACTATGGATATGCTTTCTCTACCATGACACTACATAGGTTGAAAGTTACAAGTCTACATTGCACTCTTCTATTGTACATTACCACTCTGAGACCAGATTATGGGAGAAAATAAGATTTGATGTAATTTATTAATATGCAAGAGATGTATTTATATAATATAGAAAATGCTTATTAAAACCATAGACCACCACCTATTACACAAATGCCAACAAGATGTTATGCTAATTTAGCCTAACTGACTACAGGTTTAAAATAAACAATGTAATACAAAAGCTATTCTAACAAGTTTTAGATTGAGAATATGTATTTTCCATAGTTATGGGTATGAAGTTGAGCATGCATATACTTTTATATTTAAAATTAATTTAAAGGTTTTTATCTTTGGATTTATGGTGTAAAATTTTACAGTCTCTTATTTAGTTGAAAAATGTCAAATGTGTGGTTCATATCAATATTGTAAACTACATGTAAGATGTCATATTTGATGGAAATAAGTATGAATAAGGGTCAAAAAATTAATAAGATTAATCTTCTTGAAGTAAACTTAAGAGTATCTATAACACAGAACGCTAGTAAAATAAGATTAAAAAACCCCGAGGATCACGAAGTGTCGAAATGAATCATATAGTCGGGGGAATGGATTTTGGAAAAATTTATTGAAGTCCATCCCTCTACCATTATATGTTAAGGATTTAAATGACCTTTAGACAAACTTTTATATTATTTGTTTTTGATATAATAAAATACTTTTAGACCCACTTTTAGGCACGTGATTCCACCCAAATTATTTTCTATAATTATTTTATAATACCTATTACCATAGCATTTTGGTGTCATAAATAATATTTATTGAAATTTACTTTTTTTTATTAAATTTATCTTTGTCTTTAGAGAGATAATAGTTGGGATTAAAATTATATTATCTCTTGAGATTAAAAAAATAGTATTCTATATCATCTCTCAATAGACAAAAATGATTATCTCTCAAGAGATAAAATAAGTAATATTCTATATCATCTCTTGTGATATAATTATTTGAGAAAATAATTATAGACATCCACCTTGGGACAATATTTGAAATAATACAAAACTATTATTTATTTCAATTTGAAATGATTTTTTAAAGTATTATCTCTAATATTATTTCAATTTGAAATGAATTTTTTATGTTGTCGACTACATAATTTGATGACCAAAAAGTCAAACACCACCATTAATGGGCATTCCGTTTCATTAGGGTTATTGGTGGTGTTTTTTTAGTCTTTTGGCAGACCCTCCACATGTGGTAGTGCCACTCTACTATATTGATTTGCTACATGGATTACTCTAACAATAATATCCTAGTTTTAGAAAGATTAGGCAAGGTCGAGGGGAATGATAATTTGACAACATGATTAGTGATAATTTTGGAGAGATCTAAGAATGGAAATATGTGGTCATGTGTGAACCATGGGAAAATGACCAAATGCATTTCCTTGTCCCTTTTTCCTCCACTATGTGATTCATATGCATGACAATTATATTAAATACTACAGTTACAATGGTTATTAAAAGGTCCTAATGTACATAAGTGGGTGAGATTATTCATGTAGTCTTGAGGAAAATTATGTAAACAATTCATCAAAACCATACATAATTATCAAAATCCACGTTTGCTTTCATAATGTTAGTATTTTAATATATGGATGTACCAGTCGATGACTATCATCATATAGATATGGTCAAAACTACCCTTTGGCTTATGGTGGTAATATAACCCCAAGATGCCACATAGAAAAAAAAATTAATTTTAAATCATAGCCATCCATTAGACACATATTGATTATTATTTACATTCTATGTTTAGTTTATATTATTTTCATATGTAAAATCACAAATATTGGGAATTGAGGTGGTTTGATGTCAGTTCTATAAATTATAGTATAAATTTAATTAAGAGCATGATTGGTCAAGCCAGACTCAATCTAAAAAATGGTTTTATAAGAAAAACATGTTTTCTATTTTATTGTGTTTTTTGGTATCTAATTCATCATTATTAGGTTCTTTGACATTCATTTTATTGGTAAGTTCTGTATTGCTCCATATAATTAGTATATTAAATGATTTCAACATTTTTTTATTGTTAGTTGAAACTAAAGTATATAGTACATATAAGTGAGTTCATAAATGAAACAAGAGTTTTTTTTAGAAGAATAATACCTATATGATCCAAGATATGGATCTATTTTACTAGACATGTTATCTTGATCATTTTCACTATGCTCAATTATGTAATACATGTATGTAAGACACTTTTTGAAACTTGTTCATGTAAAATAAAAAAATTAGTTAATTTTTAGTATTATAATTAGTCTATGGGATGGTCTAGGCATTCTTATCTTGATTAAATCAATAACTTACAACCTTTGAAAATTTATATTCTATTAAATATGATACAACTACCAATAATTGTAGAAATGATTGCATAATTTCTCTAGGGGTTGTGTAACCACTGATATTTTTAAGCAGTAATTTTGAAATGGCCATGTATATTTCTTCAATATTTATATTATTAAATAAATGGTTTATCCAATGAATAGAACATGGGTAGATAAGTACTTACAAGCTCTTCTTGGGTAAGTGCATGGAGTTTGGGGGTAATTCCATGGACATTTTAGATAATGTGATCGCATTAATAAATAACATGATCATGTTATTTAAATTATGGATTAGTAAATATCAATCCATAATGTGATCATGTTAATATACAATGTGATTATATTAATAGATAACATGATCACATTATTATAAAATAAAAATGTGATCATGTTACTATTATTTTTCTCATTTAAAGAAATGGAGCAAATTTTTGTTAATAGGTAACATGATCGCATTATTATTAACATGATTGCATTATTGATAATATGATCACGTTCCTATTATTTTGCACATAAAATCATGTGGGAGTTGTACATGAAGTCAAATTTGGTTACAAGCTTATATTTTTTATTGTTACATTTATATTCTTATACTTTAAATTAATTTTAGTAAATATAATAAATTAGGGTCACTCAGAATCTAATAGAGTTGGTCTCACAACTACATGCATTAATATGTATAAAATAGTTTTTAAAATTCTAATTAGGTCAATATTTAGGCATTTTTAGGGTCTATGTTTTAAACCTAGCGATTTTAGGACATAATTTTTACAATTGATGTCCATTTTTGGTAAACATATAGTCATTTTTTAGGTTTTTGTGCCTTTCAAATTGATTCTTGGAATTTATAGGAGTCTTAGGTTTGTCAAAATTGAATTTTTCAAACCACTCACTTTGAAATTAATGCAAAGTGATGTGATTAGGGTAGCAAAGGTCACATTGATGACCTACACACATCAAATGACAACTTTGTGTTAATTTCATTTATTCATCATCCCTCTTTCCCTGATCAATTCCTACTCAAACCTCATCACCTAGAATAAATATCTCATCATTATTCATTATCCATAATCACTCCATCATTGAACCTCACTATCCCTAGTCATATCTAATCACTCCCTCATAATCCTTATTTACTCCCTCATTGACCATCACTATCCATCATCTTCCCTAATCACTCACTCCTCATCCCTCATCATCCATCATCACTCCCTCATTGACCCTCACCATCCATCATCATATTTATTCACTCTTTTATCATCCCTAATCACTCCCTCATTGTCTCTCACCATCCCCCATCATCCCTAATCACTCCCTCATTGGATCTCACCATCCCTAATCACTCCCTCCTTGTCCTTCATCATCCCTCATTGGCTCTCACCATCCTAATCACCATTTCATCATCCCTAATCACTCCCTCATTGGCTCTCACCATCCCTAATCACCACTTCATCATCCCTAATCACTCCCTTATTGACCCTCACCATTTATCATCATTTATAATCATTCCTTAATCATCCTTAATCACTCCATAATTGACCCTCACCACCCTCATTATCTCTAATAACTACTTCATTATATCTCATCATCTCTAATCACTCATTCATCATCCCTCATTACCTATAATAACTCCCACATTAATCTTCACCATTCCTATTTAATCCCTCATTATCTCTACTCAATTCCTCCTCATCCCTCTTCATCCTTAATCACTCCATCCAAAATGATGTGGAGCCAAATTTGAAACATAAATAATTAACACTTATGATAAAATATGGGCCTATTAAAAATGATGTAATTCACAATTGAAAATCTAACAAAAAAGAGAAGCAAGTAAAACCACTATAGCATAAAAAATGGGTAGTAAATACATGAAGATCACCAAGATATGGGATTTCCTGAAACTAATCAATTATTTTCCATATGAGGAAATTTTATGATCCAAATAATTACATTTAAGGCCTTCTATTTATATTTCTATTGATTGAGTCATCATACTAGAGAGTGGAAAATAATTTTCAAATGATTAGAACAAGTATTCTAAAATTGGAAAGTGGTGCTTAATTCATAAATTCAATTATTCAATCCAAAGAAAAGTGTCACACTATGAGCTATCTACTTGTGCATCTGAAGAAGTGGGTACAATTTATCTAACTTTATAAAAAAGGTAAGTAGATAATAGATTATGAACCCAATCATATGGTGAGTACTATAAATATATCTACTTCCCCCAATAATAAATTATATGAATTAAAAATATTATTTTATTAATAAATGTAGATCAATGGTGAGCTAGTACACTTCATCATTTATAATGGAGGTTATAATAATTTAATTTCTCCTGAAGTATATTTTCAAAAATTAAACTTAAAATTCATACATCATCTATAACCATACGCTAGTGTATTGTCTAGTGTAGGCCTTGAGAAATGGATCTCCTATTAGTGTCACTTGGTGTACAAAATCAAAATTTTTAAAGATGCAATCATTTGTGACATCTCACCATTAGAGGTGTGTGATATTTTACATGTCGTCAATCATATATTTACCATTATACCTTTTATGTTAACTCTTGTAATGAATTCATTCATTTCAAGATGTTGAATTACATCTTCAAGCCCTTTACCTATGGCATTTTTTAATCTACCTTGATGACATATTAATATTTATAAAATATGGGATGAAGATATACACTATGATGAAATAGTGTTTCACATTTTGAATAAACATATTTTTATGATAACATGAATAAATGTTAATTTTTCATGTAAGAGATAAAATATTTGAGACATATTACACACACAAGGAGTGTGTATATGTTAACCTGAACAAGATTCAACTCATAAAGGAATGGGAAACACTAAATAACTTTGAATTTGATTCAAATATTCTTAGAATTAGAAAAGTGTACAAGAGATTTGTGTTTAATTTTTATCTTTTTAACCAAACTACCAAAGGTGGAATCGAATAAAGTTTCATCTAGTCAGCTTCACAACAAAGATAATTTAAAGAATGAAAATTTAGACTCTATTATGTGTTAGTACGTATGTTAATTGACTATAAATTTGGAAGATCATCCAATTCATTTAGTAATAAAATAGACTATCACAAATGGGTATTGGAAATAAAATTCCTAGAAAAGAGTTAATTTCTATTATAATAGATTAAACAATATATGATTGGAATCAAAGATATATTTACTTTATATACTTATATAAAATGATAAGGGAGTGACTAGGGATGATGAGGGATCAAGAGGATCAATGATAGATTGATGAAGGATGGTGAGGGTTAATGAGGGAGTGATTAGTGATGATGATAAATGAATAAATATTGATAAAGGATTATGATGGATGAGGAGGGAGTGATTAGAGATGATGAGGGATGGCGATACCCAATGAAAGAGTGATTAGCAATGATAATTTTGAGTGATGAGAGATGATGAGAGATAATGAAGGTCAATGAGGGAGTGATAGGGATGATGAGGGATGAGGAGGGAGTGAATAGGGATGAGGAAAAGATTAAGGACGATGAGTTATGAGAAAAGAGTGATTAGGGATGATGAAGGATAGGGAAGGAGTGATTAAGGATGATGAGGGATAGTGAGAAACAATAAAAGAGTGATAACAGATGTTAAGGGAGTGATTAAAGATGACTAATAAGAGTGAGGGATAATGAAGGAGTCATTAGGGATAATGAATAACTATGAGAGAGTGATTATGGATAATGAGGGATGAGTAATAAGTGATCAAGGATGAGGGATGGAAAATGAAAAAGTGAAATTAACATAAGGTGGTCATTTGATGTGTGTAAGTCATCAATATGACCTACAATATCCCAATCACACCACTTTTGATCAATTTCAAAGTGATTAGGTTTCAAACTTCAATTTTGACAAACATAGGACTCCTATAAATGTGCAAAATCAATTTAGAAGGTACAAAAACCTAAAATGAAAATCAATTGCAAAATTTATGTAATAAAATCCCTAGGTTTAATGCCAAGAGCCTAAAAATGTCTAAGTAATGACAAAATTGGATTTTGAAAAATTATTTTCCATGTCATAAAGTGTGCAACTATGAGACCAACTCTATAAAAGTCTCAATAACCCTAATTTCTTATGGATGATGAGCTATAATGGGGAATGAGCAGGGAGTGATTAGGAATGATGAGGGATAGTGAGGGTCAATGAGGGGGTAATCAAGGTTGATGAAAGAGTGATTAAAGATGACCAAGGATAATGAGGTTCAATGAGGGAATGATTAGGGATAATGAATAATGATGAGAGATTGATTAGGGGTGATTAGGGATGAGGGAGGGACAAAGAACAAGTGAAATTAACACAAAGTGATTATTTGATGTGTGTAGGTCATCAAGGGGACCTATGCTACCCTAATCACACCACTTTTAATTAATTTCAAAGTGAGTGGTTTGAAAAGTTTAATTTTGACAAACCTAAGACCTATAGAAATGCCAAGAATCAATCTAGAAAGCACAAAAGCCTTAAAAATGACTATATATGTTTACCAAAAAAGGACATCAATTTCAAAATTTATGTATTAAACTCCCTAGGTTTAATACTTAGACACTGAAAATGACCAGGTACTGACTCATTAGATTTTTAAAAACTATTTTCCACATCATAAGGTGTACAACTGTGAGACCAACTCTATTAGATGTTGAGTTACCCTAATTTCTTATATTTATAAAAAAAATCAAAGTATAAGAAAATAAATGTAACAATATAAATGTAAACTTATACTTCCTATTAACCAACATTCACTCCATTTCCTTAAATATGCAAAATAGTAGTAATGTGATCATTTTTTTATTTATAAAATAATGTGATCACATTATCTATTAATGTGATCATGGTATCTATTAATGTGATCATGGTATTTGAATTTGAATTCAATTCCCATGGCTTTTTGCTTGATAATGGCTTGGATTCCTGAGCCAATGGCTTGGACTGTCAATGTATAGTTGAGTTTTTGAAAGGTATGAAAATAAACAACAAATTTCATCTTTGATTTCCAAATACACTAAGAATTTCAAAATGAAAATTAAAAAACTTGATACCGTCATGACGAGCATGCTTTCCTCTTTCTAAAAATATTATTTTTATAATTTTTGGACTAATTTAATGTTTCAAACTATATTTATTTCTAATTATGCCTTTTTTAGGACATTACATGTTGAAAACATACATGCCTATACATGTTCATGTAATTTGTCTTTCATTAATCCAAGTGAAAAATAAATTATATGGTGACATAGTTATCTTACTTCTACACACATTAAAAAAAAATGTTTTTCATTTTTTTGAGGTACTTAGGTGTCTCACGATTGACTATCCATTTATTTGTCAATTTTTAGGATCTATTTACTTGAACATTTAATTAAAAAAAGAAACTCGTTGAAAAAGTATGAAAAAATATAGGTGATGTGCTAAAATATTTAATCTAAATTTTCTCAAAAGGGTTTCAAATAATTCTAAACTCTGATAAAAAAATGGTGCACATCATGACCATCTATTTATTATGTTTTCTAAAAAAAATAAGAGTTCCTATTCAAATTTTAAATTTTTTACCTAGTTATAATTAACAATATTGAAAAAAGTTTAGTGTTTTGAAAACTAGAATCGAAATTCTACATTTTATTTTTTACACCATATTCAAATTTTGAGTGTAGATATCTCAAAATATCTACAAAATTTTATATTTATAAAAATTTTAGAAAAATTATGTCCATGGTTAGGCCACTTTTTATTCTCCCAACTTTGTGTTCTTACCCTCTTCTTCTTGGTGAAAATCAGTTTTAAGTATTTAGCAGGTTTCAATGTGTAAGGGAAAAAATCTAGTGTCTATTGAGGACAAAAATCATTATAGAATTTAGTGAGAATTCTTGAAGTTAGATTTACATTGTAGGTTTTACGGTTCAGTTCTTTTTCATGTTGTCTCATTGATTTATAGTTGTGAATTATATTTCTAATCTTGTTATATCATTGTGAAGTGTCTAAGAAGTACAAATTAGTCTTGTGGGCAAGCTTTGGATCATGTAATAATGAAATATATATCCATAAAGGCCACATTTTGTAGTTATTTTTCCCATTGTTGAAATACATAGTGGAAGGGGAGATAAAGTATTACACCCACTCGAGTTTTTCCTACACTAAGGGAATATAGGACATATAGGTGATCATTTTATAATTTGTCTTGTATATGCTTCCTTCTTATGTTTATTTTGTTGCATTTAATTTTTAACACTTATTTGTCTCTATTTTAGCATTGGGAGTAGTCTAGAATAGTCATCTATAAATAATATGTTGAGAAAGGAGTGTAAGATACATGTTGGTGAAGCTTAGTGTATAATATCCACCAACTTTATGGATCAAGTTGGTATCATAGCTAATTTAGTATCAATTTTAGTCCTTTTGTGTTTTTGTAACTAGACTGTAGTTTATTCCATTCACTAAAACAAGTAGTGTTACTATTCAAAGCATCCATGTTCCCTTTTAAGAAGACATTTACATAAGGAAATGGAAACAAGAGATTACAAGTATGGTTTGTTCTTATTAAAGGGATGATTTTATAACAAAAGAGTGATTTCAAAAGATTGAAGGAGTAGTTATTATCTCTCTTTTTGGGAGAAATCTTTATAGGTTAGAGTCCATCATGAGGATTCTCTTGGGTAAGCTTAAAATTTCTATGAAGGCACTGAAAGTAAATGAGAAGGAAACTCAAGAGTAGGAGAGGATGGAATAACAACCCCATGATAATAAATCTCCACCTCACTTTCTAGTTGAGGAAAAAATATAGATTCATCCATATCAAAAAGATGTGAATGTAGATAGGGTAAACCATTGCCTAGTCAAGCTAAACGTATATTTTAGTTCGTATTAGACTAATGAGATCCAAAAGATTTATTTTACAAGGTTAAAGTTAAATAATCATGCTTTAAATAGGTTTGGAAGTTATATTCGTACCTTGGTTATTAATGATCTTCTACATGTTATTAGGTTGGATAATTTTAAGATGTTAATCAAGAAGTAGTTTTATCCTATTTTTATGAGGAAGAGAGGCTCATGTATTAAAAAAATCTTATGTAAAATCAAGGATAATAGGTGTAGGAGTACACAAGTGTGTTCCACAAGAAGACTATCCGAATTGGAAAATATATAGTGGATTGTGACATCTTGATAAAGTATTTTAGTAGACTCCACAACCATTTAAGGAGACATATCCTCTAGGTGAAGCCTAAAAATGTATATGAGGCTTGTTCTGAAGATAGGAAGAAGTAATATAGTATCCTAAGGCCTGTAAATAGTTAAGAGGGACCAGTAATGTCTATAGTAAGATATGAGGGGAATATGGATGAAGTAGAAGAAAAATATAATCATGTAGGAAGAAATATTGACAGGGAGGTGAACATAGGTAGAAACTAGAAGGTAAAGGAGATTTAGGGGAGTTTATACCTCATAGAATGTAGGGTATATTAATATTTAACATGGAAAAATAAAATAAATTATCAAAGGTTATGACCACCAAATAAATGTCTAGATCATAATTAAATCCCCTTAACTCAGTCAATTCAACTCCAAATGTATGTTTTAGTGAAGAGGAAACTCAAGAATTGATCTAAGGTGAGGAATAGTTCTCTTTTAGGGTCATAATTTTCTTATTTTCTAATATTATCAAAAATAATCTAAGATACATGCATGCATCTATGAGTAGTGGTATCCTTTCATCCAAGGTAGCATAAAAATTTTACCTAGTACAGAAAAAAAAATTCATTATGGTTTTTAACAACATTGAGGACAAAGTGGAAATTCAAAATAGGATGTGTAATTTTGGTCATCAACCCCTTGTGATGAATCCATGGTTTGTCAACTTCAATCCCATCTCTGAACTACTTGATATTACACCCATTTGGGTTCTCCTCCCTCACCTTTCATTATAATTTTTGTGAAACCTCTATTTTAAGGCTATAGGTAATTCCATTGGTGAGTGTCAACAAGTTGACCCTACAACGACCTTGTTTTTTCATACAAGATATGATAAAATCTTAGCTAAGACATTTTAAAGGAGTTAGTTAAAAAAATTAGATGAAATTAGAAGACTAGTCTTGGACTCAAGCCCTTGACTATGAGGGCATACCTTTGAATTTTTGTAAATTGTTTTTGACTAGTCATTTAACTAAATATTACAATAGCTTCAAAATAAATAAGGATTCCACATGGTGGAATGATTCACTTACTATTCATCTTATTTTGGAAGAATTAGAAACTAAGGATGCTGAATTATATTCTAAAAATAATGAAGCCATAATTATAGCATATCAAGGTGAAGAAGTTATTAAAACAACCCTAATATCCCCATATAGAGCTTCAAGAAAACCATCTAAAGATATATTCTCAAATTGGAGTGGTATGAAATCAAGTCAAATCAAAATAGTTATACTTCTCTCTCATTTTTTAGATATAGATGATAAGAAGGGTTGGTATTTGGTGTGTAATAAGAAGAAAGGAGGAATCAAGAAAGGCTTTGGTTTGAATACTTGTTGGTGCCCAAAAATACACCATGAAAATGTAGCCATGCACAACCATGACATGTCAAGTGCTCACATGGAAGCAAAAGCAATCCGATGTAGTACTCAACACAACCAAGCCTATCCATATCGAGGGCGAAAGAGGAAAACACGTTCAAAAAATTAAAATGTTTGCATGGTAAAACATGGGTCCTAATGACAAGATCAGAAAAAGTCAACCCTTTGATTACACCAAACAAAACTTACAAAATGGTACTTCTAAGGTTGTAGTGAGAAAGAATATGGAAGTATAAATGGTGGAGGGTAGAACTTCCATTATACTTTGCACCAATATTTGGTGAAATGTGCAAAGTGCCACAACACCTTTGCATCATGTGAGTAAAATGAATAGAACACGATGGAGGTCAAATGGATTGAATGCATGTTGGTGGGTATAAATGGGTACCTCAAAGCCCACAGATAGAAAGGAGAAGTAGAGTAAGCATTAGAGGTTAGAGCTTCCACTGCACTTTGCACCAAGACATGGTGTAACATGTAAGATACTACCACACCTCTGCATCCCACAACCAAAGCAATTCCTAAATGGTACAAAGGAGGGATTCAAGGTCTGCAGAGGTGTGGAGTATGAAAATACATGGTGGAGATTTTATCACTGACTAAATGTTGACCAAATAAGTGAAGGCCTATACAGTGAATCCTATTAGAGGTGTATGCAATGGTATAAATTTTGTAGAAGCCAAAGCAAAATGGTGTGAGGTAGGATCTCACATGCACTTTACACCAAAATTTGGTGCAAAGTACAACATGCACCACCACTCCTAGATTGCACCAAATCTAACCATGAACAATGAATGGGAATGTTGAAAAGAAGATAGGGCACAAATTCTCCTAGCTATCAATTGATTCAACAAGGTGAATAAGAAACAACAATACTTTTGATAGTGATAGACTCCAACAATGACACTCAGATAATGAAAAATATTTAAAATGATACCCAATCCCTTTTCTTAGGTAGGAATTTCATGGTCTCTTCAATTACACTCATAAAAACTCAAAGATAATATTTCTCTTGACTACAAATTTGTTAAAGAGATTTGAAGGAAAGACTATAAAAAAGAAATGACTAGGAGAAAATAAAAGTGGCTCTATAAATTTCAAAGGATACATTTTAGTTTATTGATGTTGGCCTTTCAATTTCTATTGATTATGAGGTTGTTGAAGAGGTCAAATCATGTGATTGTGTTATCTCTACCAATGATTTAGAATCCATGGTAGAAGGTCATGATCTTAAAAAATGGGTAAGAGCCCATGGTGGAATTGAAGGAATCTGTGTGAAGCTTTCTACATTAATTGATTATGGGATCGATGCTAGTGAAGAAACCCTAAAGCACAAATAGAAAGTATATGGTATTAATAGATTTATTGAGAATCCACTTCAGGGATTTTGGGTATGTGAGTGGGAGACATTACAAGATATGATCCTTATGATTCTTTCAGTTTGCATAGTTATGTCTCTAGCAATTAGAATCTCTATAGAGGGATGGCCTAAAGGTGTCTATGATAAATTTAGAACACAATGAATGGATGCTTCAAGTGAAGTTGCATGGATTTACCAAATATACTAATAATGCTTAGGAAGTTCTTTAATCTATCTCTATAAATGGTTACACACATACAATGTTATGGAAGGGTGAAAAAAACTAGAGCTTAGAGTTTCCCGATAAAAATTAATGGGACCATCAATAAAGATCACCCAAGTAGATTAACAATGGTGGTTGGTGTTAAATATTTCATAATGGGACATTATTTATGTGAAATGACAATAAAAATAGGCAATCTAGGTTCCCTTTATGAATGCTCAAAATCTAGATGCATTGTGCAAAAGAAGAGAGATTATTGTGTTGAAGTACCAACTAGAGGAAATAGTTTATTTCTAGAAAAATCCCTATAGTGGTGTGTCCTATAGCCATGTTATAGGGTGCTTTGTTGGAGATGAAATTGGGTAAAAATTGAAAAAATCTAAAATTTTTAAGTTTCGAAAAAGGTGAGGAAGGGACCCCAAATTCCCAAGAAAAATTCAGTGGGAGATGCACTATGCAAAATGCAGTTTCCTAAATTACACCAAATACATTGTGCAAAACATGTTTGAAGAGCACAAAATTTCATGAGAAAATAATATAGAGTAACATGGTAGAGATGGGAGGTTGACTTGCACTTTGCACCAACACAATGTGAAAAGTGCATCCCCATCTCTAGATTTTTCCAGTTGCAAAGGGAGATGTGTGTGGGAAAATCACCATGTAAATTGTACTTGGTGCAAATTTGCATATGGTGCAAATTTTCATTTGGTTCAAATTATACTTGGTGCAAATTTTCATTTGGTGCAAATTTCACATGGTGCACATTTGCATTTGGTGCAAATTGTACTTGGTGTAAATTGCACTTGGTGCAAATTTACAATAGGTGCAAATTGCACTTGGTGCAAATTTCCATAAAAGGACTAGGATTCCCCCAAAATTTGAAAAGTGAAAATAATGCATTTATGCATTAAAAAGGGGGAATATGGAGGAAATTGCAACATAAAAATTTGCAAAATAGAAAATTTACAAAAAAGTAAAAGCATAAATTGTAAAAGGTGAAAATGCAAGTTTGGAGCCAAAAGTAAAAGGGTTGAAATAAATCTAAGTTATTATATTTTCATTTTATTTATTTGCACAAGCTCCTCCATGGGAGAGAAATTTCATGTTTTCAAGATCTAGGTGGGCCACTCCAAAGAAGATTACTCAAACAACCATGGATCTAAAATATCCCCAACCAATCATTGTAAGTGCAGGAGGTTCTAGCTATGCAAGAATGTGGCCAAAGGCATCTCCAGGTGGTTACACATAAAGACAAGAAGTTTTTCTAGCTTCCACCACAAATATTTTTATTCTAGATCATGTAAGGGTAATTTCCAACCAAGAAATCAAGAAGTTTGTTGAAAATCTCCATTATTTCTTGAAGAGGCAGTTAAAAGGATCTTTTTCTTTGCAAATAAATGAAGATTCTAGTCATCCCAAAGGATTTTTTCCAAATAGGAGCATCTTGGCAAAACTAAGATAGGTGTTTTGCACCTTTTCAAGTTGAAACTATTATTTTTGAATTTGAAGGTTTGAAAAATCTATAAATAGAAGGCTGCTCTTCTATTCAAAGGTTGTTGGTTGCTGTTGGTCTTTTGTTCTTCTCTAAGTATATGCTCTTCCAAATTCTGGGTTCACTATTGTGTGTGTATTTTTCCACTCTTACTTAGTTGGTTGCAGCTTGTATAGCCATTAACAAGCTGTGAGAGCATTCCTATATGTCTCCCCTATCCAACATGGAGTAAATCCACCATGTTTGTCTCCATGGCAACATTTTGAAACACTGATGTATGTAAGATTTTATTTCAATTTAATGGAAATTACATGTGGTTCTTTATTGTATTTTGTTGATGAAATGAAATAATATGTTTTACATGTTGTGGTCATTGGACATCTAGCTTTGTGTTCACCACTAGTTATCATTTTGGGCATAAATCTAGGTGATAAACCCCCTTTTGCATAGAGATTTAGAAATATTTTGTTAAACACCTCATTAGGGCATCTTGGGTTTATAGATTTAGGAGGAGAAGGTATTTGAGACTCTAGATTTAGTGTATGTTCTAGGATTTCAAGAATCATTTGGGCATTTACATTGTATTGCCACAAATGGATGCAAATTTCTCCTTGTAGTTTCCATGGCTTGTATTTTAGTTTTCCTACATCATTGTGATAGGTGATGTCATGTATGTTGAAAGAAACCTTATTGTTTGAAAACCACTAGCACACCACCTTCCTTTTTATAACTAAAAAACTATCCTACCCTATCCTACCCTACATTTAACACACCTTTTGCATAACATAAGTGTTATTTGCCTTGTAGACATATAAGGTCTTGCACATTTGAAATTTATTTTCAGTTTATGCTTGAAATCCTAGTGTTGTAGTTTTCCATTTAGCCCCTATTATTGAATATTTTATAAAAATTAATATTTCATTCATCCATTCATATATCTTTAGTAACTTTTGCATGTCATAAATATTTTGTGCATTTAGTGTGATAAACCCTCATAGGTGAAATGTGCAAACTTGATTATGCTTTGGTCATATTTCCCCTTGTGCCAAGAATCCACATGGAGATTGATGTGTAAAACCACTCTATGTGTGAAAGCTACCCAATAAGTTATCTCACCTTGGTTTAGGTAGAGCCAAAAGTAGCATGGAGCTATCCATACCCTTTGTAGGTGCCTCCCAATCAATTTATTTCTTTGGGCCATTCTAGATGTCAAACCCTCCCTCAGTTACAATGACATACTAGTTGGTTTTTCATATTTGTTTTTCATTTTCTTCAAGTGTAAAAGGATGAGTGAAAGAGGTGTAAAACTATGAACCAAAACTCTTCTTGTGTCATTTCCAGTGAAAGAAAAGAGCCTTGAAACTTGTGTTGTCAAGGACTCTTGCAGAGAGTTGTTGTCATTTTAAAGCTTTCTACCTATTGTACTAATTGGTTTATCTTGGCTAGGATTTGAGGTTTGATGATTTGAATTATACTATGTTTACTACAAAGAGCTGTTGATATTGCATGTTAAAAGGTACCTTTTCTGTTTTGAACATAATTATGGAAATATCAGTGTCTTTGCATATTATCTCATAATTAAACTTAGCAAAGTATGTTTTTATCATGTATCACAACTAGCTTATGAACTTTTATATTCTAGAATTTTTGTTTCTAGTGGCAAACGTAATTTTATAACCTAGTTTCAAGGAAGATCATTGCCTATTTTGAATATCTCCATTTTAGCTTTGAGTGTTCTTTATTATTTCTATATATTGAAGGATTGAGATCATTATTCAAAGGTGACTCATCCAAAAGGCTTATCTCACCCCTAATTTTGAACCAAAAATGTGGGAGACAATTTTGGAGGCTTGTTGAAGGGTAAAGTTTAACTACTAGGTAGTATCTTGGTTGGCAAGATTTTGATAGTCTTGAGATCTTTGTTAAACTCCCCATTGTTTAGGACTATCATAGCTCTTCTACTGATTCTAAAACACATAATCTCATTTATTTTCTAGCTCCATCTCAACCAGATAAATCCCCTCCCATGCCATTTTTTTTAACCTTATATTGAACCAATAATGAGGCATAGGGACCAAGATGAAAATACACATCTTGCATTTTTTGTTCCTAGATTCCATCCTCTAAATTATGATGAGATGGAAGGCTATCCTAATGAGGTCTCAAATAAAGTTAGGAAATTCTTCCCAAATTTTTAAGGGAATAATGTAGTCAGTGATGATCATCACCTAATGGATTTTTAAATTATCATTGAAGATTATGAGGTTGAGTATGAGGATCTGTGCATCAATCTATTTATGCACAAGCTGGAGGATGATGCTCATGAATGGTTTAATTCCCTTCCCACTTGATACATTGATTCATGGGAAGAGATGCAAAATGTTTTTAGAATTCAATATGATGATAAGATTGATTCAAGATTCTTCTTAGCTAAATTTGAAAATATGAAGAAGAATCCTAATGAGTGTGTGAATGAATTCAACACATAGTTCAACAATACTATGATAGAACTACCAAAAAACATTAGACCTAATAACATAATATGCTTGATAAAGTATTGTGATGCCCTTCATAATAAGGCTATGTATTTATTCAGGAACAAGGCTCCCACTAACCTACGGTTAGAATTAAATATGGACATCCAAATTAAGAACAACATCAAGGCTATGGGAAAGCCATTGAACAAGTGGGCTGATGTGAAGCTGGTCAATCCAAAAAAATACAGCCCATGAAGATAGCCAACTTGGAAGAAATTTTCAAGACTTTAGTCTCTGCTATCAAAGAAATGTCATACAAATTGGCTAGAGATGAAAAAGGGGTCCCTCAGGTTTCTACCAAACATGAAAGGGATCTAAATCCAAATCAAGCACAAAGGGGGCATACTTTCCACAATAGAGATAATGATAAAGGGAAGAGGCCTACGTATGAAGATAGAATAGATAGAATCAAAATAAAGGGGTTGGAAAGGAAGTGCCTGATCCTTTAAACACCAAGGTAAATGTTGTAAATTCTAATTTAGACATTGATTGGTGTGATAAATTCTTCCTTCCACACCTTCCATGTGTTACTGCTAAAGAAGTCGATGAAGAGCTAGATGAACCTGAGTATGCATCATCTGACTATGATTTTTTTAATGTTTGATTATCAAATACGTCAAAGTGAATTGAATACCTCCACAGAGTTATGGATTGATACTATAGATGTTCACCTTTGGAGTCCTATTGAATTGGAATGTGTCCCATGTTTTGAATTTTTTTATGATGTTAATGTGTTACAAGCATATGAATTTCCCATGCATGATTTTGATCTCTTACACTCCATGATGATCAGTAAATATCCTAAGGGAAATCCATCAATTGAAGATAGGTAGTTATTAATTAATGTATTATTTTCCGAAAAGGGTGACTATAACTTGAGAAATAGACAAATAGGTGTTTCTCCTCAAGACACTACCCCTACAAATCCAAAGGCATGGAATGCAAGCAATGTAGAAAATAAAGCTACAATAGTCCAATAAGCTTCCAAGATGGTACTTATAACCCAAGATTCTAAGAAAAAAGGTGCTCATATTAGGAGCAATAGAATGCCCATATTTCTAGCATCCCTAAGGGTATGAATGAGATTAAGCAAAATCCACCTTTAAAGGCTCTTGTCAAAGTCCCAAAATCACTCAAGTCTTCTTTGCTTTATATTTTAAGAGACTATGATCCAGCTGAAAATGCCATTACCCTTCTACCAAACACACCTCTTCCTCTATATAGTGTGTGTGATATGGCTCATGTGTTAAGTCAAATAAAGATCACCGTATCACTTGTTGAGTTATTACAAATACCTTAGCACAAGGAGAGGGCCTTTGAATATTTGGAATTTAGTGAGAAGTCAACTAAAAATGAATTTGAGTCACCCCAAACACCCCCGAAAGAAGATGAAAAATTAGAAAAGATTATTGAACCTACTCTAGAGATCTATGTGGGGACAACATTGGTAGAAAGTTAGTGATATATAGATCCATTTTAGATGACTCTACTAATCAATTCATTTTTATTCATAATGGTATGTTTTACTATGGTGCTTCTTGCAATGTGATTCCCTTAGGTGTCCTCATTAAGCTTGGAGTGATGATCATGTCAGCCTTTGGTAAATGTTATGTCATTGACTCATGATACGTTCTAGTTGTTGGGAAAATTAAAGGACTAGTGGTACAGCTAGTAATTCATCCTAGAAAGTAATTGAACATAGACATGGTGGTTTTAGACTGCCCACCTAAGTGGGAGATGTTATTATTATGTAAATGGGCTGCCAGCATGGGTGGATGTGTGTAGATGGACCTTCCCTATGCCACCATTCCTTTGGAGGGTAAGATGGTTAGAATTTATAGATATTCAAAGATGTTACATGCAATTGAAGGTTTGAAGAATGCTCTCAATGAAGTGTTGTACATGAATGTTGACCTTGGTAACTTTGTTGAGAATGTTGATATTAGCAAACAACTTGTTGTTATTAATGTTGAGCTTGACAAAGAAGATGTAGTTTGAAAGATGTGCTTTTATGGAGTTTACTTCAACCTTGTAAATGGAGCTGGGGTTGTCCTCTATGCCCCCAATGATAAATGTTTTATGTTTTCTTTTGAGCTTTCTTTTGAGTGCACTAACAATAGTGTTGAGTATGAATCAGTCTTATTTGGTCTAAAAATTCCCTGTGAATATGGAATCAAATGTTTAATTGTTAATTGTGATTTTAAGTTGGTGGTAAAACAAGTCTACAGTGTTTTTGTCATGGAAAAAAAAAGGTTGAAATAGTATCATAATGTTGTTTAGGACTTTCTAGAGTTTTTTGATGCATTCAATATTTGTTATCATGATAGAAGTTTCAATGAAGATGTTGATAGACTTGTAGGGCTAGGTGCTCAATTTCACATTGCAAATATGAGGTCTCATTATCAGTATCAAGTGGAGGTACTCATCGGGCCTTTAATCCTAGACAATGTTCATCATTGGTAGGTCTTTGATGATGTTGAACAAATTAAGAGGCTTCTAAAATTTGAAGCTAAGTTTCATGATTAACTCATAAAATTGAAATCAATAGTTTAGGTTTGTGATGGGAAAGAGACCTTGTTTGGAAAGGACATCATTTAGCTAAAGACAGACACTATCCCAAGAGGACTGGTCAGTTTGGAGGCATCTTTTGATGGAGCTGATATAATCAATTAGAGAGACTCATTCATTTCAGAAGATGAAACTGAGTGCAACTTAGATTCTCATGAGAATCCAAGGAATGTTTGGTTGGATACTAACTTAAGTGAAAATGAGAAGAAAAGTTACATGAAACTATTAAGGAAGTACCAATATTACTTAGTGTGGTCTTATTCTAAGTTAAAAGCATATAGGGAAGAATTGTTCTATCATGGCATCCCATTGCATCTTGATAACAAGCCTTTTAGGTAGAAACAAAGACCGATTATCCACATATTGGACACTAAGATGTAGGATGAATTGAATAAGGTAAGGGATGGTGGTATAATTAAGCCCATTAGGTATTCATCATGGGTTAAAAATTTAGTCCCTGTGAGAAATAAGAATGGTGGCATCTGCTTGTGTGTGGATTTTTAGAATTTGAATAAAGCTTCTTTGAAAGATAATTATCCCTTGCCTAATATGGAGAACTTGTTGCAAAGTGTTACTAGTTCAAAAATGTTGTCTATATTGGATGGCTTCTCAAGTTACAACCAGGTTGTGGTCAAGGAATCCAAGAGGTCAAAGACTACATTCACCAAACCATGGGACACTTATGTATATATGTAGATGCCTTTCAGATTAATGAATGCCAGTGAAATGTTCTAATGAGATATGGATGTCACCTTTGCAATAATAATTAATCATTTTATTATTGTATATTATGATGACATTATTGTGTAATCCAAAATAAGAGAAGAACATTTTAAGCATTTGAAAAAGGTGCTGATCAGGTGCAGGGAGTTTCACATTTCACTTAATCCCAAGAAGTGCTACTTTGGAGTGTAGAAAGGTAAGTTATTGGTACATATAGTGTCCAAAGAGGGTGTCATGAATGATCCTAAAATGATCAAATCCATTAACAAAGTGACTATCCCACAATCCAAGAAAGTAATCCAGTCTTTCATTAGATAAATTAACTTCGTAAAGAGGTTTGTGTCTAACTTCATAGAGATTACACTACCTATTACTTCCTTATTGAAGAAGGACCAAACCATCAAATTAGAGGAGAAGGCAATGCAAGTGTTTAATGAAATCAAGGAGCTTTGAAGTCTTATCCTATCTTGGCTATAACTTATTACACGAAGCCATTCCAAGTACTCTATTTTACATCATATAATATTATGGCTACTATCTTGTTGCAAAAGAATGAAGATGGTCATGAGCAGCCCTTACATTTATTAAGAAAGGCTATGCAAGGTCCTAAATTGAAGTAAAATACTATGGAGAAACAAGCATTTAATCTTTTAAATTTTTTTAAAACATTGAGGCCATATATTTTGAGTTTGAGGATCATTACCTACGTCCCTCATGCCATGGTGAAGGACATTTTAACTCAGACTGATGGATCCAAAAAAAGGTATAGGTGGGTGATCAAGTTGTAAGAGTATGACATGGATATATAGACCACCAAATTAGTATAAAGGATGGATCTAGGCAAGCTTATGACTGAGACAAATTTGCAAGTTGTTGAGGTAAACACTATTCCTTGAGACAATTTAACATGTCTCCATGGTATAAGGATATTATTTACCGCTTGAAAAATCTAAAGTATCCCCCTGACTTGGATAATAATACACATTGAGATTAAAGTGTAAAACCCCTTAATGTGAGCAAGCTACCTCATAGGTTCTCTCACCTTGATTTAGGCAAAGCCAAAAGTAACAAGGAGTTAAGCACACCCTTAGAAGGTGCCTCCCAATCATTTTCTCTATTTGGTCCATTATCGATGCCAAACCCTCCCCCAACTACAATGACATACTAGTGTCTTTTCATCTTTATTTTCCATTTTTTACAAGTATGTAAGGTTCAGTGAAAGAAATGTATAATTGGGAACCAACAGTCTTGACTGAAAATGGACTTGCATGAAAGAATCTAGATAAGGATCTCCTAAGATGCATGCTAGAAGAAAAAAATGTTGTCCTAATTGAAGACTTCCATAGTAGAGTTTGTAGTGGACATTTTACACCTAAAGTTATATCTCATAAACTTTTGAGAGATGGTTATTGGTGGCCATCATTTTTTAAGGATGTTGCTTATATGGTCAAAATGTGTGAGAAATGTCCACACTTTACTGCGTGGATAAAAGCTTCAGGTTTTCTTCCCTTACAACTTGTGATGATTAAAGGCCCATTAAAGCAATGGGGAATGGATTTAATTAGAGAAATAAATGATTTGTCAAGTGATGGGCATAGATGGATACTAGTTACAATTGACTACTTCACCGAATGGGTCAAAGCTATCCCTACAAAGAGAGCCACATAATAGGTAGTCATGGATTTATTACTAAATTAGATTATTTATAGATTTGGTGTGTAGGTTATGATAATTGATAATAATTCCATGAGCTTCAAAGCCAAACCTTTGGTGGCATTGTGTAAAGACTATGGGATTGAACTAACTTATGCTTTCAACTATAATCCTCAAGGAAACTGGCAAGAAAAATCAAGTAATAAGAACTTGCTCAAGATTATTAAATGAACTTTGAAATAAAATAAGAAGAGGTGGGGTTAGTAGCTGAAGTTTTTTGTCTTGGATAATAAGATTATTCCTAAGAGAGTTATGGGTAGAATCCCTTTTAAGCTTGTTTATGTATCTCAAACAGTTTTTCCTATGAATTTATAGTTGCTAACCTATCAGCTCATGTAGTAACTAGAAGATGATGAGAAAATAACCCACTATGAAAGTAGGGTTAACCAAATTATTTATCTTGATGAATTTAAAAGACAAGCTCAAAAAATACACCTCAATTTCAAAGAAAAGTTGAAGATAATATTTTGATAGGAAGGTCACTCCAAGAACTTTCCAAGTAGATGATCTAGGTCTACATTGGGACACCAAACATGAGGAAAAAGGTAAGCATGGCAAGTTCAATGCTTTATGGATGGGTCCCTATTCCATTGATTATTGGATTAGGGAACATACCTTCTTCTTGAGAGACGTGGATGGTGAAATAATAGAGCTACTAGTCAATGGTAGGTATTCGAATTACTTCCTTGACTGAGTCCATAACCTATGTACCATATTGTATATTGTATAGTTTTATCTTTCTCTTTTTTTGTTGTTGTTTTTCCCCTCTACTTTGGTCCTTGTTTGTATTTTTTATTTTGATTTTTTGTCATGTGTTTATTTTAAGATCTTTTTTATATATTTTTGTTAAGTATGTCATGTTTTGTTGAACCTTCATGGGTACTTGTTATGGAATTGTTAACTATAGACTCTGTAACCCAATGGATTGGCACGTTTTCTTATATTATATGGTTCTTGGCACACCCATAGGGGGTATACATCCTTGGGCAAGAGATAATGTTAGTTCCCCAAAATGCATTATGAAAATATAGCCATATATAACCATGCCATGTTAACTTCTCATGTGGTAGCAAAAGGAATCTAATGCAACACTCAACATAAATAAGCTTATCCATGTGGAGGGTGAAATAGGAAAATAATTTATAGCAAGTAAAATGTTTACATGGAAGAATGTTGGTCCCAAAGATAATTTCAATAGAAGTCAAGCCATTAACTAAAACAAATAAATCTTACAAATCGGTACTTCTAAGCTAATAGTGATAAAGAAGATGGAAGTATAAATAATAGAGGGCAGACCTTCCATTGTACTTTACACTAATATTTGGTACAATGTACAAAGTGATGTAGCACCTCTATATCCTGTGAGAAAAATTAATGAAACACATTTGATGTCAAATGGGTTGAATGCATATTGGTGGGTGCAAATAGGTCCTTAAAATCCCATGGACAACAAAGAGAAGTAGAGAAAGTAGTGGAGGGTGGAGATTCTATTGAAATTTGCACCTTGCACCTTCACATGATAAATCCAAAGTAATTATTAAATGGTGTAAAGGAGGGGTTCAAGGTCCATGGAGGTGTAGAGTATGAAAATGCATGCTGGAGCTTTTATCATTGACTACACATTGACCAAACAAGTGTAGGCCTGCACGATGAATCCCATGAGAGGTGCATGAAATGTTGTAAATTACACAAAATCCAAAGTGAAATGGTGGGAGGCATGATATCACATGCACTTTGGACCAACATTTAGTGAAAAGTGTAGCATACATCACCACTCTCAGATTCTGTGAAAGCTAAACATGAATAATGAGTGGGAAAATTGAAAAGGGGATAAGGCACAATTTTCCCCATATATAGTTGATTCAACAAGGTGAATATGAAACAATAATACATTTGACAATGATAGACTCCAACAATGACCCTCAGATAAAGGGAAATATTAAATAAATGATACCCAATACCTTTTCTCGAGTAAGAATTTCATGATCTCTGCAAACACACTCACCAAAACCCAAAGAGAAGATTTCACTTCACTATAAATTTGTCAAAGAGATCTGAAGAAAAGCCTATAAAAAAGAAGTGACCAAGAGAAAATAAATGTTGCTCTTTTAGTTTCAAAGTCTACATTTTAGTTTATTGATGTTGGCCTTCTAGTTTCTACTGATTACAAGGTTCCTAAAGAGGTCAAAGCATGTGGTCTTGGTATCTCTGCCAATGAGTTAGCATCCATTATAAAATGTTGTGATTTTAAAAATGGGTAAGAGCCCATGGTGGAATTCAAGGAATCTGTGAGAAGATTTCTACATCAATTGATTAATGGATCGATGCTAGTGAGGAATACTTGAAGTACAAACATAAAGTATATGGTATTAATAGATTTATTAAGAATCCACTTTCTAGATTTTAGGTATATGTGTGGGAGACATTACAAGATATGACCCTTATAATTCTTATAGATTTCATAGTTGTGTCTCTAGTGGTTGGAATCTCTATAAAGGGATGGCCTAAAGGTGCCTATGATAGCTTCAGAACACAATGAATGGATGCTTTCAATAAAATTCCATGGATTTTCCAAATATATTCATAAGGCTCAACAAGTTTTTCAATCTAGATTTACAAATTTTTACACACATGCAATGTTATGGAAGGGTGAAAAAAATTGGAGCTTGGATTTTCTTGATAGAAAGCAATGGGACTATCAATAGAGATCCCCCAGATAGCTTAACAATGGTGGTTGGTGTTAAATATTTCATGATGGGACATTATATATGTGAAATGACCATAAAAATAAGCAATCCAAATTCCATTTATGAATTCTCAAGATATGGATGCATTATGTAAAATAAGAGAGATTGCTATGTTGAAGCACTAGCTAGAGGCAAGAGTTTGACCCTAGAAAAATCCCCTACAATGTTATGCTCTATAGCCAAGTTACAGGGTGGTTTACTGGAGATGAAATTGGGTAAAAATTGAAAAAAATTAAAATTTTCAAGTTTTGGAAAAGGTGCAGAAGAGACTCAAAATTCCTAGGGAAAATTTAGTGGGAGATGCACCATGTAAAATGCAATTTCCTAAATTGCACCAGATGCACCATGAAAAAAGTATTTGAAGAGCTCTATTTTCTATGAGAAAATCATAAGGCGTAGCGTGGTAGAGATGGGAGTCTGACTTGCACTTTACACCAACATAATGTGTAAAGTGCATCCTCTCTAGATTCTACCAATTGCAAAGTGAGATGTGTGTGGGAAAAACACTATGTAAATTGCACTTAGTGCAAATTTGCATTTAGCGAAAATTTAACTTGGTGTAGCTTTACATTTGGTGAAAATTGCACTTAATGTGAATTGAACTTGGTGCAATTTTGCATTTGGTGCAAATTTACATCAAAAGACTAAGATTCCCCCAAAATTTGAAAAGTGAAAATAATATATTTATGCATTAAAAATGGGAAATATGGGGGAAATTACAAAAAGCAATGTTGCAAAAGGGCAAATTTGAAAAAAAGTAAAAGTGCAAATTGTAAAAGGTGAAAATACAAGTTTGGAGCCAAAAGTAAAAGGAGTGAAATAAACCTAGGTTATTTTATTTTCCCAAGCTCCTCCATGGGAGAGAAATTATAGGTTTGCAATATCTAGGTGGGCCACTCAAAGGAGGATTACTCAAACAACCATGGATTTGGATTATCCCCAAGCAATCATTACAAGTGTAAGAGGTTCCAACTATGCAAGAATGTGGTCCAAGGCATCTCTAGAGAGTTACACATTAATACAAGAAGTTTATTTGCCTTCCACCATGAATATTCTTCTTCAAACTCATGTAAGCAGAATTTTCAGCTAAAAAATCATGAAGTTTGTTCCAAATCTCCATCATTTCTTGAAGAGATAGTTAAAGGGATCTTTTTCTTTTCAAATACAAGAAGATTTCAGGCATGCCAAAGGATTTTTTCCAGTTAGAAGCATCTTGGTAGAACTCAAAGTGATGTTTTGTGCCTTTTCAAGTTTCAACTCTTTTTCTTGAATTTGAAGGTTTAAAAAATTTATAAATAGAAGACTTGTCTTCTATTGAAAGGTTGTTGGTTGTTGTTGGTATTTTTTTCTTCTCTGAGTATAGGCTCTTCCAAATATTAGGTTCAATGTTGTGTGTGTATTTCACCTCTCTTACTAGGTTGGATGCAGCTTGTACAATCATTAACAAGATCTGAGAGCATTCCTATATGTCTCCCCTGTCCAACATGGAGCAAATCCACCATGCTTATCTCCATGGAAACATTTTAAAACATTAATGTATGTAATATTTTCTTTCAATTTTATGTAAATTACATATGGTTCTTTATTGTATCTTGTTAATGAAATGTAATAAGATGTTTCACATGTTGTGTTCATTGGACATCTAGCTTTGTGTTGACTATTGATTATCATTTTGGGCATAAATTTGGGTTATAAACCCATTTTTGCATAGAGGTTTGGAAATATTTTGTTGAACACCTCATTAGGACATCCCAGGTTCATAGATTTAGTAGGAGAAGGTATTTGAGACTCTAGTTTTAGTGTATGTTCCAAGGTTTTAGGAATCATTTGGACATTTGCATTGTATTGACACCAATGGATGCAAATTTCTCCTTGTAGTTTCCATGGATTACATTTTATTTTTCCTACATCTTTGTAATAGGCGATGTCATGTATTTTGAAATAAACCTTACTATTTGAAAACCACCAACACAGCACCCTCATTTTTATAACTAAGAAACTATCCTGCCCTATCGTATCCTACATTTAACACACCTTTTGCATAACATAAGTGTTATTTCACTTTTAGACATGTAAGATCTTGCATATTTGAAAGGTTTTTGTAGTTTTTACTTAAAATTCTAATGTTGTAGTTTTCCATTTAGCCTTTATTGTTGAATATTTTATAAAAATGAAGATTTTAGTCATTTCTTCATCTATCTTTAGTAGCTTGTGTATGACATAAATATTTTGTGCATTTTTTCTGACAATCCCTCATGGGTGAAGTGTTCAAACTTGGTTATGCTTTGGTCATATTTCCCCCTTGTGCCAAGAATCCACATGGAGATTGAAGTGTAAAACCCCTCTATGTGAGCAAGCTAACCCATAAGTTCTCTCACCTTGGTTTAGGTAGATCCAAAAGTAGCACGGAGTTAACCATACCCTTTAGGTAACTCCCAGTCATTTTCTTAGTTTAGTCCATTCTTGATGCCAAACCCTCCCATGGATACAATGACATACTGGGAGGTTTTTCATCTTTGTTTGCCATTTTATTCAAGTGTGCAAGGCTAAGAAAAAGAGGTGTAAAACTAGGAATCAATAATACTATCCCTCATAAAATGTCAATAGAGGTAGTTTGTAATGTAAAGTTTCTGCTAGATTCTAATGGGAAGTTAGCTAAAAGTAATTTAAAAGGTTTTTAGGTTGACTTTTTGTTGTTATTTTTTGGGGTTTTTTCTTTTATGTTTTTGTTTTGGTTATGTTTGGACAAGTCATTCATAGTAGGTTTGAAGGTGTGATCCATGAGTCACTAGTAGAGGCATTATAGGTGAGATTTCAATGTTTTCTATTTTGTATAAGGCTACAGAGCCTTTCAAAATATGATTGTCTATCATATCCAAAAAAATACCCAAAATAAATATTAATCTCCTGTAATAACTTCATAAATAATCTAGAATGTAATGCTATCAGTTTTATCTTAGACACTTGGCACCATACAATTTAAAATTTGGGTATTTATAATTTGTTCTATGCACTAATTTATTTCTACGCCCCTCACCTATCACATGTATTAGGATAGGAATAACTAACTTGTGGATTACTTATCCCTCTTTGATGCTATATCACATTTATCTATGCGTCCATTTGGTTATTAGGTTAGCTTATGGATTAACCATGGCCTAGATAGACTATATATAGGAGGTAGTGGGTAATTGTTTATCGTCATATTATGAATTCTACTCTTATTGAAACTTGTGGAGATTTCCCCCTCAAAGTGGCTTGCCTATTATCATATATTTTGATACATTTTAATCATAATTGGATCTATTTTTTCTATTCAACTTTATATTTTGAGTAATTTTATGACAAGTGGTATCAAAGCTACGATTTGGGCAATCTTGTGGGCAAAACCCTCTTTTTTAAATTTGGATATATATAAAAAAAGATTAAAAAGTTCTCTACAATGTTTTTATTGGAGGTGAAAAAAATTAAATTAATCTTACATTAAAATTTTAGCTCATTTTGATCTATTTTACAAAAGCTATCACCATTTTAGTGTTTTTCATAAAATTGCTCTATAGTGTGAATTCAAAGAATTTTTTTGAGTTATTTACATTTTTGAAAATATTATAAAAATATGGATAGGGTATTTTATTTGTATGTTTTGATTTAACGCTGACATAAGTCTAAAATCACTTGGTCAAAGTTCGGTCAAAAGTGCCAATCAGGGTCGACATTGTAAAGCCCTTTTATGACAGGTCTACAAACGCGAGGCTGAGGAAAGGGTCATGAAACTATAGGTAAAACTCATAACAAGGAATAGATGGATTCAAAAGGGGGATGTAATATATCCTTTATACTAGGGCTCTTTAACATAGATCATAAAGTGAGCCAGCTTGACTATAGTGTGCAAGGCATTCAAAGTTAGGTGCAAGGCATACAATCTAATATGACATATATACAAGATAGTTTGGTAGATATCATGATGGATTTGAAAAATAATCAGTCAAATTATCCAGCTATCACTATTACACAACCCTACTAGGGTGGTTCTCTCAACCAGTCTACTTCAAATCCAACTACATTGCCACAGAGGAACTTGTTATCAAAGGTGGATATGCACAAATTTGATGGAAAATATCCACTTAATTGGATCAAAAAATGGAGAATTTTTTTGATCTGCATCAAATCCTAGGTGGATAGAAGGTTACCATGGCATCCTTGTATCTTGAACCTGATCAATTCATTTGGTATCAATGGTTGTGTGATCAAAATAAAAAGATGACTCTTAGTGTCACCTGGTCAATTTTTATAGAGGAGCTAAAATTACACTATGGAAATAGTGTGATAGAGAATTACTTTAGACAACTAGAAAAATTGTGATAGACTGGCTCTGTTAAGGATTATATTCATCAGTTTCAAAACCTATCCTTACATATGGAGATAATTTTTGGGTGGACTCAAGGACCACATTGAACATGAGGTACGCATGTTTAATCCACTTAATATTTTTGATTCTATTATCATGGCATGCAGAGCTAAGGAAAAATTCATAGCCAACAAGAAGCAGTAATTCACTCACTTTAAAGATCATAGCATATCGACACCAACATTTCCTCCACCTACCGAATTGACCCCTTAGAAAATTGAAGAGAAGCATGTAAAAGGATTATGTTTCAATTGTGATAGAAAGTGGCGCAAAGGAAATATATGTACTGAGAAAAAATTATTCTACATTGAGGGATCCAATGAAGATGAAGAAGAAGATGATGCCTCCAATGATGATGAGGAAGAGATAGAGGAGGTACCTGAAGATACCCAACCTACAATATCTTTTCATGCACTTGCAGGTATTATTACTCCACAAACTCTTAAGGTGGTGGGTTTCCTCAATAAATAGAAGGTGATAATGTTGATTGATTCGGAGAGCACACATAACTTCATCAACCATAAGTTGGCCACTTGATTGAACTATTTAATCTACCCAACACCAAAATTTTAGGTCATGATTGTAGATGGTGGTGCAATTAATTATTCAAGCAAATGCCATAGTATCAAGCTTGATATGGGTGAGTAAAATCTTGATTATCCTATGTTTGTTATTCCCATGGGTAGCATAGATATTGTTTTGGGAATCTAATGGCTCACAAACTTGGGTACCATTAAGACAAACTTCTAGGAACTATTCATGTAATTTCATTTTGAAGGTAGGAAAATTGAATTACGTGGATTATAGGCAAAATCTCCACAATTGATTAGTTCACATCAGATGACCAAGATGCTAAAAAAGGGGGAAAAGGGAATTATTCCATGATTATGTTCCATAGAAGTTCAACCCACACATGCATCTACACAACCTGATCTACAGATGATTCTTGATGACCACCCATCTATTTTTGGGGCCATGCCAAAAGGACTACCACCAAAAAGAGAACATGATCATGCCATTCAACTACTTTCAAGGAGTCAACCACCAAATATTAGACCATATAGATATCCATATGCATAAAAGAGTGAAATTGGAAAGATAGTCCATGAGATACTTGAGGTAGGGATCATCAAGCACAACCAAAGTGCATATTCATCACTAGTGGTCATGGTTCAAAAGAAGGATAACACATGGAGGATGTGCCTAAATTATAGGGAAATCAACAATTACACCATCAAAGATAAGTTTCTTATTCTAGTAATTGATGATTTACTTGATGAGTTGCACAGTGCTAATTATTTCACAAAATTAGATCTTTGCTTGGGGTACCATCAAATTAGAATCAAGAATGAAGACATTCATAAAACTACGTTTAGAATGCATGAGGGCCGTTATGAGTTTTTGGTAATGCCCTTTGGTCTTAAAAATGCACCATCTACTTTTCAGAGCTTGATGAACACTATATTTAGGCCTTTTCAAAAGAAGTTTGTGCTAGTTTTCTTTGATGACATATTGATTTATAATCAGACATGGGAAGCACATCTGAAACAGGTGTTGATAGTTTTGGAAAAGCATCAGCATTATCTGAAGCCATCAAAATGTGATTTTGGAGTATCAGAGGTAGAGTACCTAGGTCACATTGTTTCCCATGAAGATGTCAAAGATGATCCCCAGAAGATCAAAGCTAGGATGGAATGGCCCATGCCAAAAACTCTCAATAACCTTCGAGGGTTCCTAGGACTAACAGGTTACTACAAAAGATTTGTGAAAGGTTATGGCAACATAGCAGCTCCACTCATTACATCTCTAAATAAGAATGCCTTCCATTGGAATGATGCCACTACCAAAACATTTGAGAAACTAAAAGTAGCTATGTTCACCACTCTAGTTTTGGCTACTCCAAACTTCTCAAAGACATTCACTGTTGAATGTGATGCTTCTAGATCCAGGTTAGGAGGAATACTAATGTAGGAAGGAAGACCTATTGCATTTGAGAGTCATTAATTCAAAGTTAAGAATCTACAAAAACTTGTCTATGAAAAAGAAATTATGTCTATTCTTCACGTAGTTAAACAATAAAGGCCCTATCTGATGGGTAGACACTTTAAGGTGAAAATTGATAGTCTCAAATAATTTTTGGAGCAAAGATTATCATCAAGGAACAACGAAAGTGGGTAACCAAAATGTTGGGTTATGATTTTTAAAATATCTACAAGAAGGGTAAAGATAATTTAGTAGCAGATGCACTATCTAGATGGGATACATCCATAGAAGCATTACTTTGTGCAATGTCCATGTTGTAAGCAGATTGGGTGGATGAAGCTAGGTTATAATAGGAGTAAGACAAGGATACACAGGTTCTGATTCAGAATATCCAGCAAGGTACTTTAGCCTTTGAAAAATTTGAATGGAAAGGTAATGTCTTATGGTATAAGGGTAGGTTATACTTTTGCAAAGATTCAGAGCTTACGTATAATATTCTTGTGGAGTTGCATGCATCTCCAATTGGGGGACACTCAGGGTTATTGAAAATTTATCACAGAATTAAGAAAGAATTATTTTGGGAAGGAATTAAGGGATATGTACAATTTTTTTTGGGAGAATACTTGATATGCCAATAGAATAAAGGTGAGATAGTTAAGACCCCATGTCTGTTACAACCATTAGCAATTCCTAGTCAAAGGTGGGAGGAGGTTTCCATGGATTTCATCATAAGGTTACCTTGTTATGAAAGTAATAATTTTATCTTGGTCATTGTGGGTAGGCTTACAAAATATGCCCATTTTTGTGCTCTTTCACACCCATTTTTAGCAAGTATAATAGCAGCTATTTTTCTAGAGGAAGTTCTAATTTTACATGGAACCCTAAAAATAATTGTAAGTGATCATGATCTTATTTTCACTAGTAATTTCTGGACTAAACTATTTTCCTATTTGGGTACTTAGTTATCTCATAGCTCATCTTACCACCTCCAATTTGACAGATAAATAGAAGTGGTTAACAAATGTTTAGAGGGGTATCTCTGTTGTTTTGTATCAGATAAACAAGAATGTTGGGTTAAATGGCTACCACTTGCAGAATGGTGCTATAACACATCTTTTCATACCTCTTCTAAAATGTCTCCATTTCTAGCACTATATGATTACTATCCACCTTCCATCACTTCTTCATTAAAGGTGAAAACCAAGGTTTGAGATGTGGAGGAACACATTCAACATCAACAAGAAGTTTTGGCTAGTTTGAGAGAGAATTTGGCATTGGCACAAAACAAGATGAAGCAACAAGAAGATCAACACCGTAGTGAGTGAAATTTTGAGGTGGGTGACTAGGTATTTATACGTTTGTAGCATTATAAGTATACATCCTTGAAGAAATAGAAAAAGGAAAACAAACTTGCTCTTTAGTATTATGGCCCTTATCAAGTTCTGTAGAAAATTGGAAGTGTGGCTTACAAGCTTGAGTTACCTCATTCATCTCCCATACACCCAATCTTTCATGTTTATTATTTGAAGAATGTCATTGGATAGAAATTTTCATCCTAGACAAAGCTCCCATAAATAGATGAAGAAGGATGAGTCATTTTAGAACCAAAGAAGATCCTTCAAACACGTACTAAGACGTTGAGACCCAGATAGATTAGGGAATATCTGATCAAGTGGAAGAACCTGAGCAATGAAGATGCAACTTGGGAAGGTGAAGATTTTCTACAATAACATCCAGAGTTGTTCAACATTGAGGACAATGTTGGTTTGAAGGGGAAGGGCATGTTATGCCCCTAACCTATCACATGTATTAGGATAGGAATAGCCAACTTGTGGCTTACTTATCCCTCTTTGATGTTATATCACATTTCTCTATGCATTAATTTGGTTATTAGGTTGGATTATGGAGTAACCATGGCCTAGATGGACTATATATAGGATGTAGTGGGTAATTGTTTATCATCATATTGTGAATTCTGCTCTTATTGAAACTGATGGAGGTTGCCCCCTTGAAGTGGATTGTCTATTATCATATATTCTGATATATTTCAATCATATTTAGATCTATTTATACTATTCTACTTTATTATTTAAGTAATTTCATTACATTTATGGTTTCTCATTAATGATTTGATATTTGTAATTTGCCTTTTGAAATAATTTTCTAAGTCAATGCTAGCTATTTCTAACTGATTATCTAGTGATGGTTAAGTTATTATATCTTTAGAAATGAATCATGTTAAAGATGAATATTTATTAATTCCCACTACGATTGACCCATTAAACATGTCTATCAACCTATTAAAGACTTTGAAATTTGAAAAATATTCATTGAATGTGCTTGGACAGTTTTAGTAGAGGCAAAATTTTATGGTATCCAACGTTGTCCACAATATTGATAGTGTCCTGAAAGTGTAAGACATTGATCTAAGGTATGGATAAGTGCTATATGTGATTTTGACATGTTATTGTATAGCCTAAGTGGATCCAAAGTAGGTGTATCTAGTGAATACAGGTGACCAAGGCAATATATAGGTAGATTATAAGAGAGAAAGTATGCTCAAGAGTCAAATGTATGTGATTTTCCAAGTATGTCAAATTGATATTTCCAAAGTGTCTTATACCAAACTTAAGTCTATACCATATTTTATAATTTGAATTAAAATATTATTATTTATACACATGTTCCATATCCCATTTCATAAGATCTATAAAAGTAATATCTATTGCATACTTGTAAATAAATTTAAATATTTTGTTTCTATTCTAATCTCTATTAAGTCTTGTTGTTGCTTACATATACCAAAATAATGAATATATTAAATTATATAAAATTATTAGTTATAATAGGGAGAGGAGGTATAGTATTCTCTCATTTAGGTTTGGTCACTCACATTCACTATAACTATGTTAGCCTTGATTAACAAATGTGCATCATATACATAGAAACCTTAACTCAAGGGTCTCGTTATATTATCTCTATTTATTTTATATACTCTTGGATGTATTTATAGATTTTGGGTAGATTAAGGTTACATCAAATGACAAAACATTCTGAAATGCAAGTATACAATTTTACTTATCAAAGAGAGGATTATAGACTTCTACTATTGATGAAAGGTTTTAAGATTTTTTTTATCCTAAGCATTTAAAGATTCATTTTCATACATGCTTTCCTTTTTAAGATTCCATTGTTGGTCACTTCCATTTTCAAAACCATCTAAAATTTGTTATCATCACCAATCACTTGTGTGTGTGAGAGAGAAATTGTGAAATGGAGTGAGGGTCTCTAAATAAATAAATCAAATATTTTAATAATGTCCAAGAAACCAAACAATTTAGTAAATCATGAATATATATAATCAATATTCAATTATATGTGAATTGTTATATAATCACTTATAGAATGAGACATAGAAGTGCATAAAACATATATGTGTAACTCTCCATCATTGAGATGATGATGATGATGATGATGATGATGATGATGATGATGATGATGATGATGATGACGATGACGATGATGATAAACCAAATTATATTTTGATATCAGACCTGATCATTCTAATAGCCAAAGCATGAAAGAATAATTTATTTCACCAAGTCAACTCTATTGTTATTTTATTTTTCCTTGTCTAGTGATTACATTTTTGATAAGAATTACTGTAGATTAAAGTGTATTACCTTAAAGATAGAGGTTTTGTATTTAGTCTTTTGTGTATCCTGTCGATCCCAAGCGTAGTATATATTTTGAGCTTCCCATGTTCCACGTCAAATGCCTAGAAATCAGATTGCTTCTTTCAGTTCTGTACAACCATAGGCTCATATATCTTTGACTGGCGGTCTGTGTACAACCATCGGCTCATGTATCTTTTGTTCTTAGCTCCTCGCCCTTTGTATACCAAGTGTTCATTCTTCCTTGATCCCCGTGGGTCTGTGATTAGGTTTCTCAATGCACAGTGATAATCAAGTATTCCATCCACACCAGGCTACACTTAATGTTGTTCTTACCTCAAGTGTTCGTGCTCCACCGTTTGACTTCTAACCATGCATTTCGATCAATGACATGCTTAGGTATGATGTGTAAGTTTCTTCAACATATTCTTGTGACGAAGTCTCTTTGCTTGTCCGCTTTCCAGCCATATTCTCTCACATAAACACCCAGCAATCATGTCAACATGTTTTTCATCATTTGTGCCATCTCCTCACATCCACAACTACTCAGCTCTTGACGTCACGCAATATAACTGTAATATATAAATACTAAATATATAGAGATAATAGGCCTCTATTGATGATATTTTATATTTCATAGTGATTTTTTTAATAGTTTGTTAGGATATGGTGTTTTCATAGTCATCTCTGTTTAGTTTGTTTTATATTAGTTTTAAAAATGTGTATTCTATAATTTGATAGTAGTTTTATGTAAATCTTTTATAAAATTGTGTGAGGTTTTATCTAATTTATTGGTATAGATATTACAAACATCAGTTAGATTTTTATATAATATAGTGATTATTTTCACAATTTTTTAGTTATATGAGAGTGAATTGTCTGTTTATTAATATAAAGTATATGTTGTCAAAAATCAAAGTCAATAGTTAAAATTCACTCTTTATAACGATGCAATATTAGGTGAACTTGACACTCATTTGGAATGTGTGTATCAGTCTTGTGGGGTGAATTCTAAAATATGACATGCAATGATGTCAACTTAACCAATTAAACCAACCGTATGTTAGGGGCAATAGAGTAAGGTCATCCCATCAAAAATGTCAAGTTTGCCACTATTTTAAGGGTTGCATATTATAGTAGTAGAAAAAAATCTATGCCAAATCAACTAAAGTCGAGATCAATTTTCAAGTGTCAATGGTGATGATATTATAGAAGTCATATTAAGGTGGGAATGATAATGAATGGTGGTTGAAAACATGACAGTGAGGACTCAAACCTCAATTCTTTTTTTTTTGTGTTTGTATGTAAATAAGTGATGATGTATTCACAATGTGAAAATAGATAAGTGTCCCTATATATGTATATGATTGTGAACCAAAAAATGAGTAAAGTATATAGTACGAAAGGTTTAAAATTTCATTGTAACCTAGATATTTAATCCATCGAAGGTTGATATGTTTCCAATTCATACCTAGGTAGTGTAATCTTGATGTGCTCTTTGTACATTAACATCTTTCATTTATGTGTTCCCTAATCATGTAGAAATTCAAATTGCATCAAGTGTCCATGACATATCTATTTATTCATTTCCCTATATCTATCTTAAACAGGTGAACGTTGGATATTTTATAGTTTGGTACATCATGTGTGTGTGATATTGATATTAAATTATATATTTTTTTGAATACTAGCCTATAGATTATAGTGAGGAAGAAATTGTAGGGATTTGTGATATTCTTAAATCCATTATTTTAGGAGTTCATAATACCTATATATGTAAACTCTTCATCATTGACTCATTGAATATGCATTTTATTTTTGATGATTTATCTTCTACTATAAATATTAATAAAAATTTGTTGTTGTATCTATCCTGCTATGTTTAAACAAGGTAGTTATATTGTACACTTTCAGATTTTTGTCATATTTGATTTGGATGTCATTATAAGTCTGATTGTCCATAATGTAGTTTCATTATATCTCCACTATATCCATGATACAAAATATAAGATATTATCTTTTTTTTTTAATATCTTATTTTCGTATTATTCAACTACTGATTTCACACGTAAGATGATGTGAGCTACTTCTTAGCATATCTATCAATAATTCTACTTTCCACTTGTTTTATTCTCTTATGTACTACTTATTTTTCATGATTTCATATGGGATTAAATCCTTTGACACAATATACTTTGTTTCACCCAAATTTATTTATTCACATACGTAGAATCAATTTTTCTCTCACATACCTTTTTTATTTTTTCATTGATATTTAGGTGCTCTTGCATTTTGATACTCCATTTTTATCCACTTGTTATTTTGTTTCATCTACTTATTTTTTATCATGATTAACTATTCCTCCATTACCTTTATAACTTACTAATGAGTCTCTATTTTTTATGTCTTTGTTAACTAATTTAATATATATTAGATCATGGATGATGTCTCCAATGGAAAAAAGTACCTATTTTAAATACTAATATGTTATACATAACTGATTTTTTCATTTTTTTATTTTTTTTATTAGGATTTTTAAAATTCTAACCATATGTATCCATTTCAGATTGGACATATTATTGATACCCCAAAATTCATATTTGTAGAGAACCACTAACATGACAATAAATATGAACAAAGACAACTTTGTTTTTCAATCCCATAATTAATCATTATTGTATTTAGTTTTTGGTAAAAATAAAGCCTTCCACCTGGCACCAATCACCCCCACTCCTCATTCATATGCCCTTCCTATCACTTGTATTCTCTTTTCATGCATGTCTCCCAATTAAGTTTGTTATGGAAATAAAAACAAAAATACTCATATTCTTCCACCACTACTAAAGGGATTATTTGAAAAATAAAATTAATTGATTTCTTTTTTATCTGTAATAAAAATATAGTGAATTTTAACTTGCTTATGTTTATCTGCATCCTAACCTATTATCAAAAAAACTAAGGCCCTTAAGTGTTCTCCCAAACTAGGTTTTCTTTTTGTAATTAGAATGAGATCATTATTATATGTTTATGGCTTTGTTAAATATCTAAGTAGTCAAACACTCCCTCCACTAACTTCATTTAACCACTATTTAATTTTTTCTATGTGTAGCTCATTTGAAAAACATTGTGGAATTATTTTTCATGTTCCTATTTCGGTGAGGACTTAATGTTATTCCCTTGTAAGGCATGCCACATAAGTATTGAATGGAAAAAGGTATGATACATAAGTATTAATAATTGAAAATTTGGGAATGAATGTACTTTGGGAGTTATAAAATAATGTTCCAGACATTTAAAAGACCAAGTTAGAATGATTACAATTCTTCATTTCTTTTCTACAGCTACTTCATGGTCATAACTATCTATCCTATTGGATATACCATTATAAATATGATATCATTATACATAATACCTCATAATATCATATCAAATATTACATTTTATTCAAATATTAATTATATATTAAAATTAAAAATAAATTATTTGAATAATTCGATGCATATTGGTTAGTAAACTTTGTAATTAGAACAAGTACATCGCAAGTTAGGATTCATGGTATTTCTTTCATTTAGGTTAAAGATTAATTATAAATAAAAATATTTTAAATTTTATCTATACATCTTCACTTCATATTTGACACATTATTGACACCCCAAACTTTATGTCTATCAAGAACCACAGACTTGACAAGAAATTTGAACAACAACCTCTTAGTTATTCAATCCTATAATTCCAAATTCTTTCATCTATTTTTTAGTGAAAATAAAAACCTTCCACATAGAACCAATCACCCCCACTCCTCATTCTATGCCCTCCCACCATTTATATTCATTTTGCTTTGCATGTCTTCCCACAAAGTTTGTTGCGTAAATCAAAACTAGGGTACTTGTATTCTTCCAACACTTCTAAAGGGTTTCCTTCAAAAATAAAGTCAATTTTTTTTCTCTCTAATGAAAATATATTGAATTTGATCTTTTTTACATTAACTTCCATTCCAACCTCTTAACAAAAAAAATTAAGGACCTCAATGTTATCTCAAACTATGTGTTCTTTTTGTAATTAAAATAAGATCATTAACATATATTTATAACTTTATTAAATAGATAATTAGACAACACTCCTACACACATTGTTTAACCACTCATTGAAATTATTTATGTATAGTCCAAAAAATGTAAAAGATAGTGGACAACCTTATTTTTCACCAATGCCAGTTGAAAAATATTATGAAATTCCTTTATGTGTTCCTATTTTGGTGAGGAATCGATGTTATTCCCTTGTAAAATGTGCCACATAAGTATTAATACTTGGAAATTTAGGAATGGAGGAACTTTGTGAGTTGTAATGTTGTACAAATTTGAAATATCTCTATAATGATTAAAATTTTACCTTTTCTTTCCAGAGCTATCTCATGGTCAAGAATATCCACCTTGTTAGACCCAATACAAAACTATACATATAATATCAATATGATATCATTATACATAATATCTCATAATATTATATCAAATATTAAATTTATAGTAAATACTAATAATATGTTAAAAATTAAATACAAATAATTTGATATAGATTGGTTGATAAAACTTTGTAATTGCAACAAAGAAGTCATGGGTTCATGTTGTTTCTTTTCTTCGGTTTAATGAATAATCACAAGTTAAAAATATTTTGAGGTGTGCCAATTTCTCCTCATTGCGGTTAAGGAAAGGAATAATCACCTACATGAGTACAGGTCTAAATAATAATCACCGAAAGAGGGGGGTAATGAAAAAGAAGATTTTGATTTCCTAAAATGTGTAATATAAACAAAAATCTCTGTATGTTTTGATTTGTAGGCTGTGTATTCCCTTTTAAAATTAAATTTATTCTATTCAAACCTATAACTTCCCAGCCAAATAAAAATGAAAAGTAAACAACAAATGATATATAGGGTTTGCTTTCTTTACTTTTTTTGTCAGCTCTCACAAATTTTGTCACTCCTACAAATGTAACAGTAAAATAATGTAGTAGTAGTTGAAATTGATTCACACAAAAAGTAAAATAATGAAGTAGTAGTTGTGGGCTCTCCCACTACAAACTTTCTCCATGCCTAAGGCCTTTCAATCATTTTACCACTCAACGCATAGCAAAGTCAAGAATTTTTGGTGATTGTGTTGATGGCAAGAGCAAGTGAGGAGCATCACGTTTTGATTTCAGATTAATGGATTAGGTAGGTTAAAGAAATTATTAAAGTGGGTGAGCAGGTCATTTGAGCTACAAGCATGCATCTACCTAAGCCTCTAATGAAACCCAAGGTAGAGGCATACACTCCTAAAATGGTATGGTTGAGTCCATACCACCATCATGCATTGAAAGATGAATCCATGGGGCCTTACCTGTTAATAAATGATGTTGATCATCCCCATCTATAGAGGAATATATCATGCAAGTTAGAATTATTTCCCCATGCTGCATGTGACTTCTCCTCCATGCATAATTTAGATAAGAGCCTATTTATGAGAATTGTAGGAGAAAAGACAGTTGAAGATGCTTGAAAGACTCTAAAAGAAGATTACTAAAGTAGTGATCAAATCAAAGTTGTTAAGTTACAAAAATTGAAGAGAGAATTTGAGAATTTAAAGATGAAAGAAGCTGAAAGTGTGAGTGCCTATTGTGTCAGAGTAAAAGATGTGGTCAATAAGATGGCTATACTTGGTGAAATTATGAACAATGAGGTTTTGATAAAAAAAGGTATTGAAGACTCTCACACCAAGGTGGAACCATGTTGCCATAATCATAGAAGAAAGCAAGATTTTTTCTAACCTTCAATTAGATCACCTAGTTGGATCTTTGATCTGTCATGAAGAAATATTGAGAGATTCATTTGGGGACAGTGATGAAAAAGTCTTTTCCTCCAATGTACAAATCACAAAGAATGAAAATGCTAATAGTATAAATAAAATTAATCAAGGACAAGGTATAGGTCAAAATTAGAATTATTCAAGTTGAAATAGAGGCAAAGGTGGTTCACAAGGAAGAGGTGGTTTCAGAAGAAGAGGTCAAGGTTGATTTGAGAAAATAAATGTCCAATGTTACCATTGTAATAGGTATGGCCACTTTGAAAGGGATTACAAATTAAAATAAGGTAAAAGTGTTCATTATTCTTAAGAAGGTGATGAGAATCCTCTATATCATTTATTTTTATCTTAAGTCAAAGTTGAAAATAATAGTAAAGATGTTTGGTATTTATATTATGGATGTTCTAACCATATGTCAATGAATGAGAAGTTATTTTCAACAATTGATGAAAGTTTCAAATCCAAGATCCAGCTTGGTGAAGACAAATCATTAGAGGTTGCTGCAAAAGGAGCTATGAAAGTCCATACAAAAGAAGGTATGAAGAGTGTTAAAGACATTTATTACACTCCATAGTTAAAGCATAATTTGTTGAGTGTTGGAAAATTGTGTGAGAAGAATTATAAAGTTATATTTGAAAATCAATAATGTATAATTTATGATAAGAATCATGGTAATATAGTGGTTATAGTTATGCCTATGACAAAGAATAGGATGTTCCCATTGAATTTTTGTGAGCGTAATATCATCCTTGCAAATATGGCATATGAGGACACAAGTTGGTTCTACAATCTCAGATGTGGGCATTTATATTTTTATAGTTTGAAGATTCTAACAGCAAATGCATTAGTTTATAGTTTTCCTAAGGTTGAAGAGCACAAGAAAATTTGTGAAGGTTATGCTAAAGGAAAGCATGCAAGGGAGAAAATTTCAAAGGGTAATGCATTGAGGGCTCATCATCCACTTCAGCGTGTTCAATTAGATATTTTTGGTCCTATGCAAACAAAGAGTTTGGGTAAGTCATCATATTTTATCACTTTTAATGATGATTACTCATGAAAGTGTTGGGTTTTATTTTTGAAGACCAAGGGTGAAACCCTTGATACATTTAAGAGGTTTAAAGCCCTTGTGGAAAATGAAAAAGGGTGCAAAATCAAATGTTTAAGGACTGATTGTGGAAGAGAATTTTGTTCAAAAGCCTTTCAATGTTATTCTAATATGCATAGCATCAGAAGGCAACTCACCACTGCCTACACACCTCAACAAAATGGTGTAGCTAAAAGGAATAATTGTATAGTGGTGGACATGGCACGAAGTATGCTAAAAATAAAGGGACTAAGTAATTTTTTTTTGAGAGATGTAGTTGCTATAGAAGTATATATTCTCAATTGGAGTCCCATTAGTGTACTTGATAGGATGACTCTGTATGAAGCCTGGTATGAGAAAAAGTCAAATGTTAATCATTTCAATGTTTTTAGTTATTTAGCCTATGTTCATGTTCCTAATCAAAAGAGATAAAAGTTAGATCCCAAAAGTGAGTCATGCATTTTTGTTGTATATAGTGAGGCAAGTAAGTCTTATAGGGTATATAATCATCTAACTAATAGGCTTATTATGTCAACAGATGTGTTTTTTGATGAAGGGGCAGTTTATGGTCATCAAAAAGGCCATATGAAGAAATCAAAATCTATTTTCAATGATGTTATTATTGATGATATTGATCATGAGCAGCCCACTAATATTTTTGTTCCAAGTGCTACAAATCCACCAAGTATCCCCTGATCTAATTGTTCAATTTCAAGTGTAAGTCTAGATTCAAGTCCTAGCTCTACAATAAAGGTAAGAAGATTGAGTGACATCTATCAAAAGAGTACAAATCAAGCACATAAAGAACATCCAAGAGGTGAGACAATGAATTTTCCTTTACTTACCCACACTAATTTTGAACAATCATGTTTTGAAGATGCATGTACTAATGAGGTTTGGATGCAAGCAATGCGAGAGGAGATGGATTGTATTCACATGAATGACACTTGGGAGATTACAAAACTTCCATATGATAAGAAGAATATTGGCACAAAATAGGTCTACAAGAGTAAGTATAACAGTGATGGAAGTGTTGAAAGGCATAAGGCAAGATTAGTTTCTAAAGGCTTCACATAGAAGTATGACATTGATTATGAAAAGACATTTGTGTTGGAAGAAAGACAAGAGACCATTAGAATGTTGATTTCATTAGCAGCTCAAAATAATTGGAGCATCCATCATATGAACATGAAAAGTGCCTTCTTGAATGGGTTCTTAGAAGAGGAAGTATATGTGGAGCAGCCACATGTTTTCAAAGTGCAAGGAAAAAACTTATATCTACAAGTTAAAGAAGGCTTTGTATGGTCTCAAGTAAGCACCAAGAGCGTGGTATGCTAGGATTGATGGATACCATCAAGAGAATGACTTTCAAAGAAGTAAGAGTGAACCTACCCTTTATTACAAACAAGAAGGTAATGATATTCTTATTGTAAGTGTGTATGTTGATGACTTATTATATATGGGTAGCAATTCTAAGATGAAGGATGAATTCAAGGTTGCTATGATGAATAAATTGATATGAAAGATTTAGGTCTCATGAAATATTTTATAGGAATGGGGGTTTATCAAAATGAGAATAAATTTTTTATTTTTCAAAAAAAGTATGCCAAAGATATGTTGAATAAATTTGATACGGTTGATTATAAATTAGTCTCCACTCCAGTTGCTCATAGAGTTGTGTTGTGTAGAGATGATGGCGCTGAAATAGTTGATAAGATAGCTTATAGGAGCATTGTTGGAAGTTCGATGTTTTTAACTCACACAATACATAATATTGCTTATTCAGCGTCACTTGTTTCAAGGTACATGACAGAGCCATCTAAAATACATATGAAGGAAGCCAAGAGAAATTTGAGCTATGTGTGAGGCACTCTAGATTTTGGTATTCATTACTACATTTCTAAAATGTTCAATCTTGTTGGTTTTAGTGATTTTGATTGGGGAGGTAGTTTGGATGACCGAAATTCTACATCTGGTAATTGTTTTTTTTTGTTTTGGTTTGATTACTTGGAGCTCAAAGAAGCAAAATATAGTTTCTCTTTCTTCTACATAAGCAGAGTATTTTGCAGTCACCTCAGCAAGTATACAAGCATTATGACTTAGAAAACTTCTTGAAGAAATTGGAGAGATACAAATCCAGTGCACTGTGATTTTGTACGATAACATTAGTGCCATCAAATTGGCCAAAAATCCAGTCCATCATAGCAAGACAAAACATTTTGATTTAAAGGATCATGTTATCCGAGATTTAGTGCAGAAGAAGGCAGTAGAATTGAAATACATCAGCACTAAAGAACAATTAGCCGATATCTTCACTAAGGCAGTTGCAAAGGATCAGTTTTTGATACTAAGAGATCAGATTTTGAGCCCTCTCAACATCAAGGGCGAGTATGCTGATAACTGATGCTGATCGTCCCCATCTGCAAACACGTATATCACGCAAGGAGTTAGAACTGTTTCCCCATGCTACATGTGACTTCTCCTCCATGCGGAATTTAGACAGATTTAATTGTCGTTCGAGCTACAAGCATGCGTCTGCCTAAGGCTCTGATGAATGCCAAGGCAGAGGCATACACTGCTCAAATGGTATCGCTGGGTCCATACCACCATCGCGCATTGAAAGATGAATCCGTGGGGCCTTAGCATCATCGCCTCACCCATCTTTCACAGATGGAAGTTTACAAACTTAACTCTACAAGGGATGCTCTTCATAACAACTCAGCGCTTATCGACAAATTCTTCACAAAAATAACCCAGCCAAACGCGGCCGTCAAGATTTTCTGGACAAATACAGCGCAAAGGAGCTTCTCAAGGCCGGGATTAAGTTTAAATCGTTTGAGGGGTCGGGTAAAATCAGATTCAGCAAGTATTCGGACACGCTTTATCTTCCTCGGATATTGATCTCAGACACTTACACTGAAGTGTTGTTGAGGAATTTGCTTGCGTTAGAGTTCATGGACGCCAATCGACAGAAACACGTAACACAGTACGTGGAGCTTATGGACTGTCTCATCGACACGCCAGAAGACGTCAGCCTGCTGCGACATTGCCACGTCATTGATCGCCACAGCATGATGATAACGGATGAGTATGTGGCCGGGAAGTGAGACGGCATGTCTAAGCCTCTCTTTTTTTCGGATTTTCTGGAGCCTCCGCAAGGTTTGAAAGCTGAAATCAGGGAAGTGCTGATCAAGAATTATTACAAAAGCAAGGCCAATACATGGTGGGTGCAGTTCCAAAGCGAGTATCTGTCAAGTCCATTGAAGGCGATGGCGTTTCTCGTTGGAATATTTGTGGTTGTGTTGACTGGCGCTTTGGAGACCTACTGTTCGGTTAAAGATTGCCAGCCAGAACGTCCTCCACCGCAAGAATTCCAACCCGTTTGGAGACTTTCTGCAACCCTAACATCCATGATACTTTCTGCAACCCTAGCATCCATTATTATGGTACGGGTGAAGGTTAATCCATTGGTTCTTGCTTTTTTTTAGATTTATGGGAAAGAGGTAGCGATCCTATAATATTGAATGTATATATTTGTTATGGTCTTGAATGTTATAAATGTATCCGTACAGGATGGTTGTGTACATCTTCCAAGATTCCAGGTCTACAACTTAAAAAATAATAATATAATATATTTTTCCACGGTTATCATTTGAAATAATTGATGATTTTTTATAATTATATATTTTTCCAAAACAAATGTAGTAATTGATAAATTCTAATATGATATTAATTAGAAAATATTTTATTATACTTTGCTTTTATGTAGGGTGTTTTCATACAAATTTTAATGTTGTAGTAATGATTCTACATATATATTTTCAATATTTTATTTTATTTTTTAAAATTTTATAACTTAATAAATGTTTACTTGACATTTTGAATAGTGGTTTTATAATACTTGCTCTTTGATGATGAAGATATATTATTATGATTCAGATATGTATTATTTTATATGTATTTGTGACACTTGATTTATTGACAATATAATAGAAAAAATATATGTTTAACATTTTATGATTTTAAATAAATCTTTGTATTAAACACTATTTTTTTCTTAACATGGCAATTATAATGGTCCAACACCTATTTATTTTAGTAAAATGGAATGGCACCTAAAATGTCCTTTACATTATTTGATATTTTAAGAAACATATCATCAATAGAGTATGCATATGGTTTTATCATCTGAGACCATTTACAATATACATGCATTATAGCTTGGAGTTTTGTGAAGTGTTTTTTTATTTTTCACGATTAGTCTATTTTTAGTTCTAATAAATATCAAATTTTATTTGTATTAGGAGTTGTGTTCTTTCTTAGAGTAATTTTATGATTTTTTTGCATGGGGATTTTTGTTAAATAGTTATCTGTTGTTTGTATATTTAGAAAAAATTTACATAATTAACATATAAAAATCAGTGGGCTTCATTGCTTCCACGAATCACATAAATCATATTAAAGAGTGTTAAATATTTTATTTAAATATCATTGATTGTCTGAATAAAACATATTGGATGGTTCACTTCAAAAATTTTACCATCTCAACATGTAGTTAGGAGATATGAATCTCTTGTTATGTTTCCTTCTAAATCGCATGAAATTATTTTTGACATGTGATTGTTATCAATGTTAGATTAGTTTTTATGACATTCATGGCTTACTCCATCTAACCCAATTCAGCATTAAGTCGGAGCAAAGGGGAATGAAGGGGTGGGAGGACGAGAGGGTGTATGTGGATACATTTGTGGTTCTATTATTTCTTAGTTCTAAAGTTGTTGAAATTTTACGTCACTATTTATTAAAAAATATTTTGATTGTACTAATTTTGCATGGGTAAGGTACATGATCTAGTTGTTGAGACACATATCAAAGGCTTTGTTTTATGTATTTACTTTTTATAAATTATTCTTATGAGATGTTGGTACACATACTACAGTTTTTAAATATTATTCAAGTCAGTGTAGTTTATTCCATCCTCTCATTTATCAAAATACATTTTAAGGGAAGTTTTTGATGTATATTAATTCATTTGTACATTTTTATATAGTATAGGATACATTTGTAATTGTATCAATAATAAATAAGTACATAATTATTTATATGTTATTATTTATATTTCATATATAATTTTTAAATAAAAATACATTTTAATAGGTACCTTCAATTTAAAGTTTGTACAATTTTAAAGATTCCCATTAAAAAATAGAGATATATTGTAAATTGAAAATCTTCATATCAATATAAGAAAATCGTAAATAAAAGTTTAATTAATCAATTTTTTTGGTATTAATATACTCAGCTGAAATCTATTTAATCTTTTTAAATATATTTAGTTTATTAAAAATATCTGCCTGCCTGCCTGCTCGCTCGCTCGCTCTCTAATACATATATCTAAAACTTATTGGTTTAC
>JARHVA010000692.1:375000-380000 GCA_037957365.1 Torreya grandis
TTTGTCCAAAACACTATGTTTTCCTCCATTGGAGGCTAGAGCCAGAAGTGAGGCAAAAAGTATTAAGGCATTGGATAGATTTATTAAAGGTGGTCTCTTGTTATTCTAACATGAGGAAAGTGTCATCTTTTAAGTGTTCATTGATGAGTTGGGAGGTGAAATCAGTGGAAATAATTCCCTAAACAAACCCTTGAGAAGATCTATAAGTTAGCAATAACCCATGGCTTTAGTAGATATCACATAAAGCACCAGAGAAAGGGGACAAACATAGAGAATAGATCATTTATTATTCTAGCATGAGGAAAGTGTTATCTTTTAAGTGTTCATTGATGAGTTAGGAGGTGAAATCAGTTGAAATAATTCCCCAAACAAACCCTTGAGAAGATCTATAAGTTAGGAATAGCCCATGGCTTCAGTAGATAACACATAAAGCACCAGAGAAAGGGGACAAACTTAGAGAATAGATCATTGAAGCTCAAGCCCATCATTTTTATGTCCATGAATAGTAAGTCAAGCCAAAGCATCATGAAGCAGTGTTTGCATAACATAAATGAAGTAGGGGCCAAATCCAAGAGCCTTGAGTATGAGAGGAATACATTTCCACTCAATTTTATCATAATTTTTTTCAAAGTCTAATTTAATAAAAATAGTTATCTAGAGAGAAGAATGAGCCCAATCCATGCTTTCCTAGACAAAAATAAGATTAGCCAAAATATAATTCCCTCTAATAAACCATATTTGCTTTGGTCTAACAATAGTAGGTAAAATGAGTTAGACATGATTGGTGAGGGATTTAGTAAGAATATTGTAAGAAACATTGATCAAGGTTGTCAGCCTCCAACTAGTAAGTAACTTAGGATCTCTAGCTTTAATAATGAAATTGATATTTCCTTGGTTGATCATGGTTCCAAGAGATTGATTCCACAAGGATTTTTTGTAAACTTATAGGAAATCTAGTCCATTAAACTCCTAGATGGATTTATAAAATTCACATGGAAAGCCATCAAGGCTGGGGGATTTATCATTGCTCATTTAATGTAGAGCCTTTGTGAGCTCCTGTAAGGTGAGCATGGCATGACAAATTCATTGATCGATAAGAATGAGCTTGTAAGGCACCACATAAATTAATTTATGAAGTTCCTAGGTTAGCTCAATTTTGAAAGGTTGAGATTGAGAAACCAAACTATAGTGTGAAAGTCAATATGAATATATCTAAGACTGAGATGTCAATTGGGATTGAGAAAATTAAATGGATTTGATTTGCCTACAAGCTCTTTTGGCTTTCATTACTTTAAAATAATCCTTAGAGGCCTTGTCACCAATTTTGAGCTAATGTAACTGAGCATAAAACTAAGCATCTCTAGGTACATGGATGTTTTCCACCATAAGGTGTTGTTTGAGAGAGAATGCAAGCCATCATATGCTACACGTTAAAAGGATCAATCATGAGAGCTATGTAAACTCATCGAAACTCATTGAACGTGGCCTTTTCTTACCACTTTCAAATTTGATCAACATTATTTTGATGGTACCAAAAGAAGGAGGTGGTATGCATAATGGCCTGATTCCACCACTCAATCAATATGGTGACATAAAGGGGTCTCAAGGTGAGGTTTTAGATCCATGTTATGAGTCATATTATTCCAACATAACTCAACATAGAAGTATTAAGGATAAATTGATTACATGGAACATTTTACTATCCTGAAGTCCATTCCACTTTGAAATAAATAGGGAATGATCTGATAAAATAATACCAGAATAGATGTTGACAAAATGGCCATCAATGTTAGAAAATGAAAAAGATTTTGTTTTGAGAACATAAATTGATTGATTTATTTTAGCATGTAGTTATCTCCAGATGTTTAGTTAGACCACATAAACCAAGATATGTGGTTAAATGTCTACCATCAGAGGAGTGGGTTGGACATATCCCATTTATTTTTGAAATAATACCATGTCTCATGTTCACCAATGCACCAATGCATGGGAATGGCCCCATCCTTGTCCTTGGGATGTTCAATCATGTTGAAATCTCCATAAACTAGCCACATGGTAGTAAGCAATTCATTGGCCAAGGATTACCAAAGTAGGAAGCAGTGAAGGCCATCATTAGGTGTATAGATGTTGAGAATGGCAAAAGGATGTCCCTTGATATCAAGAATAATCTAGACTACCCAATGTGAAGGGTCCTCATCTATATAAATAATGCTAGAGAAAAATTTAGCGGTAACTAAAATATAAGTGTTTCCACATCCTTCCTCATGCAAGGTAGTGATCTAGGTGGCATCATGCTAAATGCTTTTCAAAGATGTCTAAAAAAGAAATCTAGACACTTTAACTTCTTACAGATGGATAATATCTGGAAAAAGAATTTAATGATAAGCAACATGCGTAGATTATTTATATGTAGACTCTATAAGATCCCTAACATTACATGATAACACATTCATGAGGAAGGGTCATCCATTTAAGGTCTCCCTATCCATCCTCAAAATCTTCCAGTGTCACAAAGCTTTTATGTTGGTGAAGACATGAATTTATGCCTAGCATAATGAAGTGGTGTTTGGCTTTGTGGTCCTCTCAAAGAGAGTTTATGCCCCCATGAGGTGGGATGCAAACTTGTCGAGAGAAGGATCCACTAGTTTATATAACCTCAACCATAGGAACCATACTATTTTTTAAAATCATAGATTTTTTTTACAAATTGGTAGAAATTGGGATGAAAGGGAGGGTAGAGAAATCCCTTGAGAAGGTTTAATAGGTAGATAAAAATCATTTCAAGGTGGTGGTTGGGATGGGCCCTGTGGTTTAGGTATCAATGACATTTTAGTGGGAACCATGGTCCAACTATTACCTTGATCTATTAGTTTGGGATTCTTAATAAATGGAGGTAGTTTAGGGTACTTGGGATAACCCATATGAGGATTAGCCTTAACGTGGTGGTTCAAATCATAACAAATAATTAAGTGTTTGAAATATTTAAATAGATAACATTTTTATGACCAATGGGTCTCCCAACTTGAATCTCTGTAAACTCCTTTAATTCCTTGGAGAGGTCGACCTCCACACATACCTGCTTGTTAGGGTAGGGGTAAAAACCACATATCCAGCTCAATCATAACAACACATCTTATGGGGGTGATGATTTGGGGTATGAAATACTAAAGGTGAATTGAAATATCAAAAATTTCAACCCGAACATGGACATGAAGAGTGACATTCTCAAATACTTTAAAATCATAGGACCAAGTAGGCAAAATCAAAAGTTTGTTGTGAAGGAACTAGAAATTGGAATTTGTAAGGATAAGTTACATTTTGAAAAGATCCTTGAAGGTAAACAATAAAAAACCTTCAGTAATGTTCTGAATTCTAGAGACTTAGATGCCTAAAGGATTCTAGTGGTTTTAGAGATAGTTATGGAGGTCGTGATATAAGAGAATACAACTAACAAAGCAAGTAATAATAGAACAATTTTAATACCAGTTACAACATTATTCAATAGTTTCAATAGCAATGTTTAACTCTAGAGTGGAGGGATCTAAGGGATTACCTCAGCATAGACCTTTAGAACAAACTTTTGAGCTCGCTTGGGTGCCATTAGCTCTGAATCCTGCATCAGTAGATGTAGTAGAGTGTAGATAATCCATGAATAAAGGACTTATCCACCTGAAGGGTGGTACATCAAGTGAAATTAATGCAATGAAGCCCTAGAAAGTCTCACAATATAAGGAGTTTGAGTAAGGTGAGCAAATAAATCAAGCAAGAAAATGAAAACCATGAAACCCTAGCAGTTTTTATAAATTCCCTTCTATTTTAATTCAAGGGGGAAGGACCCATTTCCTACACAACTACTTTTTTTAAAGGTTTAATAAATACATCATGTGACATATAAATCTTGTACATAGAAGGTAAATCCATAATATTATGTTTTCATTCATCTATTATTTTATTTTGTATGTTTAATTGGTAATAATAATCATTTTCAAATTTATTTAATACAAAATAAGGGTGCATAGTGCCAAGTTCCTATGAGAAGAATGAGAAGTATTGATCAATTTTTGCTGATCTTATTTGAGAATTTGAGGTACCAAAGACTAGCATTTTGTAAATTCAATATGTAATTATGACTAAAACCATTAAATCTCATGATCATTTTTCGTGTGTGTGTGTGTGTGTGTGTGCGCGCGTATCTCTGTGTGTGTGTGTGTGTGTGTGTGTGTGTGTGTGTGTACACACACACACACACATGTAATTATGACTGAAACCATTAAATCTCATGATCATTTTTCATGTGTGTGTGTGTGTGTGTGTGTGTGTGTGTGTGTGTGTGTGTGTGTGTGTGTGTGTGTGTGTGTGTGTGTGTATATATATATATATATATATATATATATATATATATATATATATATATATATATATATATATATATATATATATACTATTATATATTTTTTATTGGTGTGTGTGTGTGTGTGTGTGTGTGTGTGTGTACATATATATATATATATATATATATATATATATATATATATATATATATATATATATATATATATATATATATATATATATATATATATATATATATATATATATATATGTACACACACACACACACACACACACACACACACACACACACACCAATAAAAAATATATAATAGAGGACAAGCCTGTTATTTATACATTTTTACTACTTTTCAAATCTAGCAATGTGGATTACAATTTACAATATTTCAATATTATAAAACAACCCTCTAAGTTATGCCAAGATGCTCCTAGTTGAAAAATATTCCTTTTCATGCCTAGAATCTTTATCTATTTACAATTAAAAAAACATTGTTCTAATTGCCTCTACAAGAAATGATTAGGATTTGCAATAACCCTTTACTCTCTTTAGCTGGAAATGCATTTCATATGAGTTGAAAGGATAATATTCACCCTTGGAGCCAAACAAACCCTTTGTTCTCTTATGTAACTACTTGGAGATGTCCTTT
>JARHVA010000692.1:385000-400000 GCA_037957365.1 Torreya grandis
AGTTTACTATTTCCATTAGTAAGCATTGAACCAAATATCCAATCCACAATATTTTTACAACATATTACTACACTTCATCAAGAGGAAAGAGTAAGAACCATAAATATTCTCATTAAATTTACAATAAAATCTCACATACACCATTTTTTAAGAATGTTACCATGGGGACAAACATGGTGATTTTTCTCTTTTGATAGAGGAGACATAAACATGCTCTTAAAGCTTGTTAACGTATGTATAGTTGCAACCACCTTATCAAGGGAAATAATACATACACACAACAGTTGATCCAAAATTTTTTGAAGGATTTTATACTTAGGAAAAACAAATACCAACAACAATAATAAAATAGAGGACAAACCCTCTAGTTATACAATTTTACCACTTTAAAAATTTGAGAATGTGTGTTGCAATTTACAATATTTCAAAATTGTAAAATAGCCCTCCAAGTTCAGCCAAGATGCTCCCAGTTGGAAAATATTCCTTACCATGGCAATAATCTTCATCCATTTATAAGAAAAATAATTTTTATAACTGCCTCTACAATAAACAATGAATATTTACAATAACCCTTAGCTAGAAATGCATTTCACACGAGATGGAAGGAAAATATTCATCATTGGAACCAAATAAACCCTTTGTCCTCTTGTGTAACTATTTGGAGATACCATTTGACCACTAATTATCATAATTGGAAACTTTTGGATAGTTACGTTTCCTCATATGCATGCCAAATAATAACCTTGCTCTTCTAATGATGGATTTTGAACACCCCAAATGCATGTATGCTTGAGAAATCTTCTTTGGAGTGGCCCACCTTGATCTTACTCACCCTATAATATTTATCCCATGGAGGTGTTTGAAAAAAACAGTAATGAAAAATGCAAAACTTAGGTCATTTTACCTTTTTTATTTTGAATCCAACTTGCCTTTTCCACTTAAATTTGTTTTTCAAGGTTACCTCCACATTTTTTATGCATAAATGAATTAATTTCCCCTTTTTAACTTCTTGAGGAAATGTTGGTCCCTTTTTATAAATTTATAACTTTACTTATTCTGGGTAAATTTGGATCCCATTTATAATTTTGCAATTCCTTTGTGTTAGGGAAATCCAAAACTCAGCATTAGTTTTATAATTTGAAAATTGCATTTCACAAGTGTAGTTCCTTTAACAAGTTCCATTTACAAATTTTAGAATTGTAAATTATAGAGTTACAACTTGTAGTTGTATTTTCCTTGGAAAGTTTCCTTAGGTAAATGAGAACTCCAACTATAATTTCTAATTTACAAAACTACAAAATTACAAATTACACCTGGATTTCCCATTTCCCAGAAAAGCTTCTTGTAGGGAAATGGGAACTCCAACTACAATTTATAGTTTTCAAAACTTCAAAATTACAAATTGCACTTGGATTTCCCATTTTCATGAAAGGATTCCTTTAGGGAAATGGGAACTCCAAATGTAATTTACAATTTTCAAAACTACAAAATTACAAATTACACTTGGATTTCCAATTTCCCTAAGAGGTTTCCTTAGGGAAATGAGAACTCCAACTACAATTTGCAATTGGAAAATTTTTAAAACTGCAGTTCACCTTGGAATTTCCCATTTACAAATGGACCTCATGTTGATCGGTGTTGACCTAAGGGTTTGGGAGACCTAACTATAATTTGTAATTTTCAAAAGTGCAAAATTAAAAAATTGCATTTCTTCTCAAAATCTCCTTGAATCTCCTCTTAAGTTGACTTTTCTCTAAGATTTAACTAAAGGGATTGGGAGAGTTGATCAACATTTACACTTGCATTTTGGATACTTGAATTTTTCAAGTTACTTATCCCACACAAATTTCCTATGGACTTTTGGAGATACTTCTACAATTTTTGAAACTTGTAATTTATGGATTTTCACCCAACTCCATTCCTACACCCTGATTTGGTAAATGACAGTAATTTACTTCTTGGCCCTGATGGTTGAAAATAAGTTTACACCACCTGAAGACAATCTTTTATCTTTAAATCTTTCCCTTGATGTGCAACCTTTAATAGCTTCTTGAAGATTGGTACAAATAATGATGTTTCTAGGTCCTGAAAGTCATCTTTGACCTTAAGTTTGGAAACATCCCTACTCTATCTACTAATCAAACAACCAAATACCCTTGTGTATGATTTTAAAATAAGCAATGTTAGTGCCTCTATTACACGTGACTGATAATGACTATCAATTGTAAAAATAAATTACCCTGATACACTCCTAGCCTACTTTTCACAAAGGAATATTGGGCATAGGTGATGTATAAGAGATTATCAACAACCATATTGATATCACCCATGTGGTAATCAAATTGATATTTTTCAAGTTAGTGACAAAAGGATGTAGCTAGTAAGAGGAGCCTGGTTGGTTGTAAAAACATTATAACTTTGCCACTTTCCTAATTCCCTACAACTGCTTCAGATCCACAAGTAGTAAAATACATAGATATAGGATGACCAATAATATTGTGTAACCAAATATGTGGGTGAACCAAAAGTGAACATATCAAATTCCATATATCATGAACTCCCTCTTGATATGTGATTCAACTACAATATTAATGGCTTCATTTGGAAATTAATTCATAGTCAAAGCAAGACTAGATGCCATAGTGAGTTGGTTGATTCCAAGGCACTTAAGATGATGAAAACCAACTTACACGCTCTCGTATGCACACACATACTCAGGTGTCACCATATTTCACAATTCCTCCTTAGATGGGATAATAAATTTCTATTTCATAATCTAAAAAATATCCCCAACTAGTCACTTATGAAGTTCTTCATAGTGCTTCAATCATTTCCTAAGAAAGGATTGAAAATTTTGGAAATTATGAAGCCAATTCATCTACCCAAATAATAAGAGGATTCCCAGGCTTCTCTGTGGCACAAAACTCATAATATATGTATACCAAAAACTAATTTTACTTGCATATTGAAATTTTATGGCCTTTTATTATAAATCATCAACCCTCTCTCTATAAATTTAAATGATCTACCCTCACATGGGTTAAGCTAAAAAAGGTGTAGGTGGCTTAGAATATACATAAAAAAAATCTATTTTATTGAACTCTTCCTCTACTAGATGAACACACTTACTTCCAAATTCATTCCTCTACAATCCCATCCATATTGGATAACATTACCATTGGGATTTGAGCCCATGCAATAACTTGAGTACTTATGATCTAGAGTTCCTTTCAAGTCAAGGTAGTGTTGGTGTAGGTATATATTCATACATGGATCTTGATTTTTATGGTGAAAAAATTTGTAAGAATCTCAAGCTAGATATACAAGCTCTACTATTATTCCTATTTCATGAATTGGAGCCATTTTACTATTGTTTTTCCATTATAAAGCATGTTCCTTATGCCAATCAGCTGGGCATGTACTTTTTCTCCTTTGACTTTCTCACTCATTCTTTTATGCCTCATAGGATCTAGAAGTGCCAATATAATTCTTAATTTACATTATTACAAATTGTGTTTTACGTTCTCATTTATATCATCTCATTTACTTATCTCCTTTACCACCATCAGATCTGGGGATAGGAATGAAAGGTGAAATTTTTAATTTTCATAACTACGTTTCACCACTAAAAGTTTCATGGGATTACCTATCCCTAATTACAATTTTGTTTTAACACCCAAACTTTTGGCAGACATCTCCCACCTCACTTTTAATTATATTTTGACCCCCACACCTCCGATGGATAATTGGAACATATTTAACAGTTATCAACTTTGCATTCAATGGTGACATTTAAGCCAACCACCATGCCATCTATCATTTACTCCATATCTTATTTTTAAAGGATGTTTTTTTTATTTATCCATATGTCAGTGTATTTATGATGTGTATTTTTCACCTATTAGGTTTATAGCATCACTACCACATGGGATTCAAATTTTTCATTTCATTCATTCTTCATAAATTTGCAAAAGTGTATGGTGTAAATTTGAGAATCAACACAAGTATTAACCCACATAGTGTTATATAATAAAATATACTTCTATTAATTTACCTACATAAGTTGTAATAACTTAATATATTCATAACATGATATAGACCAATAACATTAATTTATCTCAACACTCCCCCTTAATGTTAAGTGGGAATGAATTCCATAGCCACATTTATACAACATTAATTATACTCTATAAACCATCTATGATGAGTTTAGGTTGGATATAACATTTGAAATATTTAAAAACTTTCATCCTATTATTTTGGCACCTTCAAGTGATATGACTGAGTTCCTCAACTAATCAAAAAATGTGGTGGTTGATGTTTTGTGTGATTTAAACAATATCCATTCCCATTCAATTGAAAAAAAAGTAAAGGATATACTGATGGACACTCTACACCTTGGAAGTTGGGAAAGAAGAAATCTAAGAATTCTTTTGATGTTGAGAAGCTGGCAAAGATAGTTGTGGATAAGGGGCACACCAAACTTCAAGAGAAAGGGGATGATTCTATTGAGAAGGATAATGGAAAGGATGCTTAGGAGAAAATTGTGAGGAGTCTGAGCATTCGAAGGTCTTGTAGATTAGCTAGCAGAAAAACCCTAGTGCTGAAAATCATAGACTATTCCTCAACCTCTGATCTGGAGGATGAAATGGAGATCATGGAGGTAAACTCAACTCCTAATCAGCGGTGGACTAGGAGGGCACCATTTTTTTTTGAGGATTTAAATAACTCCTTTTATGACACTGAAGAGGAAATTAAGATCTTAAAAAACCCTAGGAAAGAAGTTGCCACTGAAAGGAATTGTGATAATTGTATTCAGTTTAAGAATGAATTGGATGATATAAAGAATGGGTTGGTCTCTCTAGATAATAAAATAAGGGTGCTTGTTACCATGTTCTCTAAATTAGTTTCCCAGGTTGATACTTCATTGGCTATCCTATAAGATGCTTGGGGTGAGAAGATGGATAAGGATGGCAAGTCTGCTAGTAAGGAGGAACTCCTAAGTTTCCTCATGGAGGATTGGAATGCTTTGATCAAATAGTTTTGGTTTCTAATATTTTTTTTGGCTTAGGTCATTTTGATGATTTCTTATTAGTTTTATATTTATTTTATTTTGTTTTATTATTTATGGACACTAACCTCTTTTTCTATCTTTGGGGACTTTTTAAATAGGGATCTACACCCTTGTTTGCATCTTACCAATATCAAAAACATTAATATGAATTATTTTTTGGCTTCTCTTTGTTTCAATAATATAATATTCTTTACCCATGGTACCAACCATGTGAAGCTGAAATCTCATCTGGTGCCACTAACCTACATTAAAATTGTTAGTAAAAAACTTAAATAAAAATAAACACATAATGATAAAATAATTAAAATTTTAAATACATTAAATCAAATTAGTTAACTATATTAATTTTAAATACAAGATAAACTTACCAATTCAATCTTACATACCTTTAGGATCAGCTCTATTTTTAAGTGTTTCAAGAATCACTTCATGGTTAGATTCATTCACTTTCTACAAAATTCTATTGTGAGGCTTTCCATGATATTTGATCATTTGAATAATTATGGCAATAATCAAATTTGAATAATGAAGCACAATTGTGTGTGTTTCAAAGTCCTCAAATAATATTTATTTTATTTTATATGATAGTACATATGAATCTAGCTTCATATAACCACTATGTATCTAGTGGGTTAAATTAGCTCTTCTCCATCTATATATTTGTAGTTTTTTTTTTTTCCATCTACACAATGACACAAGTAGTAGTTTGTTCCATAATCATTGTCCATAGGTGAAATCGCTACAAAAGCATGCCCTATATTTAAATTATAATCAAATTATAACCCCCCCCCCCCACACACACACATATCACTAATATCAAACTAAGGTTGTATATTTAATTAAATAATAAATTATACCTACTTGCACAAGATCTAAGATGTGGTCAAAGTCAACTGATGATGTATTTCATGATCTCTAAATTATTGAAATGAATAGATACTATCTATAGTTGATATGGGTATACAATACCATTTATCAATCCATTATTTTAACGAACATTCATTCCAATGAAATTCCATACATGCACAATAAAAGCATGCCATAATCCTAGTATAAATAATCCATGAACTTGAATTTGAGCTTTGAATTGAGTGTAAAACACTAGATCCAAGTAATTTAATTTAATCTTCATATATTAACTTGTGTTTTTCCTCTATTAATTAAAATAATATATGCACATAATAATTTTTATCTAATCCATGACAAATATTTTTATTACACCAAGTCACAATAGTTGTAGTATCGATCAAACTAGCAGCATCTTTGTTCTTTCGTTGCTCTCTTTTAAGAGATCCTTTTACACATGCACCTACACCATCATGTTCCCCTTTTCCATGAAAAACCTCAAATAAGCTCCAAAAATGTTGAGCACCATTATTCTTATGCATTCTACTTAACTAATAAAACATTCAAGAATTCTTAAACTACCCTGCACAATTGTATGACCAAATGTAGTGTGTATCAAACATGGTTTCTCTTGAACTCATATTTATATAAAATATATCAAAATAACCTTGGAAAAACTTTAGATGATGTGATCTATCATAAATAATATAAAATTGGTACTCCCTCAAAATATTTCTATTATCATCTATGATATTATGTGCATGTTTGAATGTAATATGAATGAATATTCCAACTTGAATTGAATTATAGTATTGGGATTGAACCTCATTTTGTGGTTATAGTGTGTAATTCTCATAAAAATCTAGTATCTAAACAATGGTGATTACTAGTAATATATCCTTACATACCTTGAATTGATTATCTAACCATTTTGATTTATGTGTGTGTCTTACATATTGGTAGATAATATTCTTATTGAATTCAAATATGAAATCAGGTACAATTTTTTTCATAATCAAATCACATCTTGATTACTCCTTTCCATATTTTAAAACATACTTTATATATTTATACTTCTTATAATCAACTAGTTCCTTTCCAAATTCATGTGAAATTACTTCATGTATACAACTCGTGAAATTTGACAAACCACCAAAATTGTTACATGTTCCATCTAAACATTATTTTGGAAAGCAAAATGCCCCTCAAGTATTTTACATAATAGACTTTGAATTAATTTTATTTATGTATTAGATGTGGAAGATACCATACATTCCTTTAAAATATCATTAGTATGTAAAGTACAATGTATATAATGAAAAGCATCAAAATGTATAAGAAATTCAACATGTACTGTACAAGATCATGTAGTGCATGCTCAATTGATTTTAACATAAAAATTCTTGGACATATAAAATTACCTTTAGTTAATTATCAATTGCCCATTAAATTTTTCAATAAACATTTTATAAAATTATGTTTGGGTCATGTCTAAAAATGTTTTGAATGTGTCTCGTATTTTTTTTATCATTTTATTCTTTTAATATCTCTTACATTAGATGAGACCCTTGTGTTGTCATGTTAAAAATATTAAATCAAACTTATTGTTTCTTAAACTAATACCTTATCATTTCATGGGAGTCTACCACTAAATACCCAACAATCCATGACTGAAGGGTCATCAAGATTTGTTCTTATTATTATGAGATTTATTAGAATTTTTATATTTAAATTAAATAATTTACTTGTTTTACTAATAACTCAAGCTTTAGATGTTGACTTACTCAATACATATTTCATTATTACTCATCTCACCACATTACTATCTTTTTTATGACTTTTATTGCATATTGCCTTAAATGCATTAAATAGATTCTCTAAAATTGTACTATTTTTTCCTTCTATGTTGAATATTTTTAATCCTAAATTAGGCATCATAGGGAATTTTTTTTGCATATTCATTAATTGGATAAATAGTTGACATCATTTTGTATGGGTTTTATTCTCAAATGCATAGTCCTATACACATTGAGCATGATGTTGAACTGATATTTTTGACATTTTACCTTCCATAGGTTCTATTATTTTCTCATCTATTTCAACCAAATACCTTGGTGTTTGTCTTGTTATCCTTAAAGGTGTGGTTGTGGGAGATATATTTTATATTAAGCTAGGTGGTGTTACCACTTCAACCATAGTAGTGATAGTAAAGGGTTGATTATCTAAATTATACCCTATAGGGGAATTGAATTCCTATTCATTAGGAGACACATTATTTGGTTTCATTAATTGATGTTGATTATCATCATACTCAAAAACATCATTGTGAAAGGGTGTTTCATTATATTATGTTTGTCCATATGTTTCATTAGTCATTACAAATTCATTACTTACATGATTTAAATTTTTAATTGCATCATGCAAAAAAGATGGATTGAGCTCTCTTATCTCATTTGAAGACATATCTAAACTAAATTATATATAATTCGGAATGTTGTTTTTATTTGATATATTACCTATTGTGAAAAAAGTACCTTCACCTTACCTAGAAGACCTTATGGATGCTTTCCTATCTGCTTCTCTTTTTATTTATTTATCTCTCTTATCCTCAATTTCCTCATTTAGTATCTCTCAGATTGGTCTTGTACGATGACTTCTCGACCCCATTATTCATATTTACCAAAATAAGCCAATTATAGATTTAAACTTGAAGAATTTGTAATGGTTCAAATAAAGTGAATGTAGAATTTACAAAATTCACATAGTTATAGCATAAAAACTAGTTTATAGTTTGAAAATAACAAAACAAATGATCCAATTTCATGGGAAAGTAGAGAGAAATTGGTGAATCACAAAGGGAATGTGTGATTTTGAAGGCATGTATGTCATTTTTGATCCTCAAAATAATGAGAAAAAATAATTAATATATATAAAGTTGGTTTGTAAATGGAATATGCCCTTTTTAATTTTAAAAAAAAAATTATTTGCCACTTTCCCTCCAAAATTACCCTGGATTTAGTCCTCCACAGTACCAAACCTATTCAAAACCCTTTCATGAACTAGCCAATTTGATTTCTAAGAAATTTAGGGGTTCTTCATCTTTGTCAACACATCTGATCAGGGAAATTTTATTATTTAAAAAATGATGTGGAATTGTAGAAAGGAAAGTGTTGTTTTAGAATATATAATTTTTTTAATGCTAAAATATTATTTCTAGTTTTTACTTAATTTCTACATAACATAACTCATTATGTACTATATACATATCATTACAAATTCCCTTATAAATTTTTGAATCTTAATCAAATGTTAATAAAACTTATATCTCAATAATCTACACATTGTCAAATATGTTTTAAAAGAAATATTTTTATGAAGTTAAGGTGAAAAATTTGTGTTCATAGACTTACAATTTTAATTTTATAACTGTCCTGAATTGTAAAATTATTTAAAACCTATATACATAATTAAAAATATTCTCAATAATCTTTGGCATTTAATCTATCCATATATGAAGTTTATACAAAATTTTATTCATTTACTCAATAAAAGTGTGTTCGTATACATGCAATCTCATTATATTTTCACAAAAAATGACCAAATTATTATCATAAATGTATCTATTTTTCACACTTTTATCATGTATTATCATAAGTGTCTCCAACATTCTCTCTAAGTTCAATTTTTATTATTTTAAGAAAAAAATGTCGCTTTATACTCCCCCTTTTGTCCCCTATTATCCTGCATCTACTTGTACTTAAATAGAGAAAATCTACAAGATAAGTCTAATAAGCTTAAACCCCTTACGTATGGTCCAATTTAAATTTTGAAACAAATGGGAAAGATTTATTTGACTTTTTAATCTTCCTTATATAAATATATATTCAGTTGTTAATGCCAATAACTTATGTCTTTTTTATCCTTCTATGTTACATAATGAACATGAGGGGTCGTTTATACCTTCAATTAAATACCTAACTCTATATAGTATTTTATAATTAGGCAAGGATGTTATATTTTTGAAGAAGCAAATGAAAATATAAAGAGGAGTACAAGAAAATTGGCTAATTGGGTTAAAAGTTCAGCTACCTTCAAAGTCCAAATGTTATTCTAGAGAAGATGTAGACAATAAATTCCTTTACTTACATAATTCCTAAATATTTTATGGATTAAATAGCTTCAAATTGGGGAGGTATAATACAAATTTTGATCTTAATGTACTAGTCATGTATACTACATGTTTCAACTATGCCCAATTGTATGTATTTCAAGCTTTTAAGAAAATTGTAAGATATATATGTTATCATTAATTTTAATAGATTTTCCATAATATTTTAAAATATTATAAATGATAGATATATTATAGCTTTCCATAATATATTTTATTACATATAACATAGGCAACTTACTTTAAAACCCTTCATTGTCATTTTACTTGGTTGATTATTGTTTATTATCATCTCTAATAATGTCTAACATAATTTTAAGATAATATTTACATTATGGTTGTTTATAAATATATAGATTATTTTAAATGAAATTCATTGTATTTATTTTTTGATTAATTAGCATAAATAGTCCTTTTGAAAATTAACAATTTGTAGAATTGTGGCAAATTTACATGTTGTGAAGTTGAGATTTGTGTAATCATGAGTTGAAAATAATGCAAGTAATATGACTTATTCAAATGGCATAGTTGGTAAGTCTGTATTTTTTTCCCTATAATCAAATTTTTATTTCTCAATTTGAAAATTTGAAAATTTGAATAGTGTAAATAGTAAATGATGTTTTTATTTTAATTGTTTCCTTGCATGGCATAAGATTAAAATATAAGGTTTATATGTGTTTTTTAAGGTTTAATTATCATTTAAAAACTATAAAATAATAATTAAATTTTAAAACCCTAATTGTTAGATTTAAACCTATATCTAAACCTAATCTTAGAAACTATCCTATGTTATTTTGTATATTTTTGAATGGTCTAATATATATGGAGTTTCCTCGACATATATTAAAATAAATCTATAAGTTTAAAGCATAAGTTCAAAACAAAAATTAAATGTACATGAAGTACATTCAAACTATATATTTTTAAATTTATTTTGAGGATTTTATTTGGGTAGTGGGCATTGGTTTTTGATCTTGATAGGGATATTCAATGCAAAGTGGTCATTCAATTAACAAACATTGTAAATCTAGTCAAAGTTAAGAATGTTCTTGATAAAATTTAAAGAAACATATTAAATCTAGTAATATTAAAAGTTACTAAATGTGTTGATATGTTTACTGATAATTTTTAAATGTGTTGATAAGTTAAGATTTTTTGTAGTCACACCATATGAAGAAGAATGAGACATGATAAGCCTTAAATAAATCCACCTATCTCTAGAACCCATTCAATGCCATATCAAGATTAGGTTTTAATAATAAATGGTTATTATTTTTTATGTTTATCATTTTTTTCAAATGCTTTCAAGTTATATGTGGAAGCTACCCCATGGAATTTTTTATTTTGGTAATTTTATTGACATTTTCATTAATATTTAACATCTAGAGGTTGAAAGCCCTGATGTTTGAGAATTTTTGGGTCTCCACTGAACTTTCTAGCATAATTTTTTTCAAATAAGTTCATCTTATATATAAAAGTATGTTATTAGTTTCAAATAGAAATTGAGCCCAACTTATTATTAGAGAATGAATAAGTTTAAAACAGTGTGAATATCATTAAGGGTTTGCATTCATTTATTTTAAAATAAGAATTGAAAGATGATATGTTAACGATATTATTCTGTGGTACTCTCTTTATCTGATTATTTACAAATATAATATTTATTTTATTTTTTTGTATGTATTTACAATTAGATATGGTAGTGGTAATTTTAAATACTTTTCATTTTGACTTTCATAGATCCTTTGTGTACTTCACTCAAGTTTTAAGCATTCTTATATATCTGTGTTTGTTTGTTCTATGGTTTATATTAGGATGTGATGATTTTATTTATATAGTTTACTCTCAAAATATTTCAAATATATTATTATACTTAGTTTTTTTAATACAATAAAACACTTATAACTAGATAAAACTGAACAAAATTAAAAGACATGTTCATGAAAACTTCAAAAATCTATACTATGTTTGGATGAATTGAGAAAACTATTAAATCCTTTTCTGGTTTGTGAGCTAAAAATACATAATATTTTTTGTGTTATCAAAGTGAAATTTCTTGAATACAAAGGGGTTTTTATGATTTTATTCACTGGTTTTGATGTTTGTGTGATATGTGGAAATTCAATTTTTAATAACTTCTTGATTTAAATTAAAATCTTCAAATGTTATTTTTTAATATTTTTATTGAAAAGATCATTTTTTTAAAATATCATATGGTTTCAAAAATAAAACCTCATTTATAAAATAAGGTTTTAAATATAAAATCCTAAGTGAATGAAAAATTGCATGCATGTGGAGGTGAGGAATCTAGGTCTTGCATTCAGTTTCCTATGAATTTGACTCCTGCATGCATTGTTTTGTGATAGCGATTTTGGTCTATTTCATAAATAATAAATACCTTAATCTATTTCATTTTTATTTCTAAATACATGGTTAAATATTTATCAAAAAAATCTACAATACAAATGTTTTTAAAAAACATGTTTGCATGTGTTTGGGATTTGATGTTTAGAATTCAATATGTCTTTTGACATTGAGATGATATATAGTTTCAATGGGGTTGATACAATATTGATATATTTTTTCAAATTTTTAAACCCTTAAAATATAAATTAATTTTAAATAAAATAAGTCTTTCTTCTAGTGGTGAAATTATAAAAATGATAAGATATAATAGTTAGTATGCATTTATCATATTAATTTAGAAAATTTCAAAATTTTATAGTTTATTCTAGATATAGTTGTAAATATCTAGATTTTATTTACCTTCATATATAATTGGGTTAATATTTTTGAGGAAATTTAAAGAAACCATATAGATAAAGCTTTATAGAAATTTTGAAAATTTTTAGTTATAAGTTTCTTCATAAGATTTGAACCTTTCTTACATATATCTATTTAAAATATACATTGGTGTGATGATGGTTATTATTTTATATGTGAAGTCAATTATGCATTATAAATACATTCCAAAAAGTAAATTTTTGGCATTAATTGATTCTTCAAAATTATAGATTTAGAGTTGAATTAATCACTCAATGGTCATTTTTTTAACTACACAATAACAAGTTTAGACGCTGTGAAATTTTTGAGGTAATATATCATATTATCATATATTTAAATTGAATTGTCTTATTTAAAATGAGATTATATGACTTTCTCTTTGAGATAGAGGAAATTTTGAAATATATTTGAAACTATTTAACGTTTATTTCATAATAAAATTTGTATTCTTTAGAATTTTAGAAAGATAAATTTTTTTTATTGAAATTGATTAAGAAAACTTATTTTAATATGTTTTTCATTATTTAAGAGATAAATATGTCAAGGTGGAGCCAAGGATGGTAGAATAAATAAATAATAAGGATCTTCTAAGTGAGGATCCAGAACCACCCAACCATCCATGGGTTTTGAAGGATCCAAATAAATTTTAATGTCCTATCCATTAAGAGGCTACACCATAATGCTAAAAAGGCCAAATGGTGACCCCCATTGGGAAGGACCAAAACAATATATTTTACTCATTCAAGATGATCTACATCCCCCATTAAGGGAGATAATAAAACTAATTATGGTTTTAAGATCGAATCCAATAGTAACTAGGTGTTGGAGGTGGTTAACCCTATAGTGTAAGATCTAGTGGGATACAAATCACAATATAGGGAACATTGCCCCAATAATCAAGTAGGTCATGTAAATATATGAGCTCCATGTAAAATTTCTTTGCTTTTAATTTAATCTATCAAGACTGAATATAATATAAAGACCTTGTAATTAATAGAGAATGAAAAGAATATTTATCAATGTTAAGTAAATAAAAACTTATTTTTCCATAATTTAAATAGAATTTTTAAAAAAAAAAAATAGAAAAAACTATAGAATCTATCCAATTAGTAGAATACCTAAATAATAACAAGCTCCATGAGAAAGGATCATGATGGTAGAGATAAAATAGACCATGTTTCCACTTATGAGTAATTTGGGATTTATGACATGTCCAAAAGGTGTCTTTCAAAGATTCATATATTATATAAGTTGGCCACTTGGTTTGATCAATTCAAAGGTGAGAAAGTTGTTCTCCAATTAGAAGGCCTTAATAAACCTGACATCATACGAAATGAACTAACTTGACTCAATCTTCGCATTCTAAATTTGGTCAAGTCAATAAATTCATGTATTGGGAGAGGATCTATTATTCTAGTGCCTACTGATATTGCCAAGTGTTAAAGAAAAATGGATCATCACATGATAAATGAGGTATAAAGAACAAGTTTTAAAGTGATTATCATAATTCCACCTCTAATATTTACATAATGAACTTGGAGGTTGTAGACCCAATTTATGGAACATGACATCTGACATTAATTCCTAGATGTAGAGAAAAAAATGTAAGTTAGAATCACTCAAATTAATTTCTCTTTTAGCATATGATAGGGATCCTAGTCACAAGTTGAAACCAAAAATTTTCATAGTTTTTATCCCTTTTTAATAAATCCTCAAAGCTTTTTTAATTGGGAAATTCATCGAATAGAATACTAATATTGGTCATGATGGGAGACAATTAGAGATTATGATCATTGAATGAAATACCAAATATGAAATCCATCATGAACCCTTTTTACATGATTCCTAATAGCTTCATATATTTATAGATGATTTATACCACGAAAAATCCTTGAATTTTGATGGAGTAGTCATATTTAGAAGATTATGAAAACCATTTTTTTTTTGAACTAGATTTACCTTAAGGAGATACAAATGATATGTAGTGAAGAATAAGTATTTTCCATGATTCCCTTCATTGGATATGAACACCCACTTGGAACATAAAAAATATCAATCTATAGATGTCAATAAATCCCATACCTACTTTATCATGATAAAGACAACAAAATTTACCATGCATCCAATA
>JARHVA010000692.1:405000-430000 GCA_037957365.1 Torreya grandis
AATTGGCACTCCCCTACCCGTATAGATATTTAGGGAGGGGGAGGGATGCTTTGGATTTAAATATTTATTTGATTCATAAATCAATGTGAACCACCTACAATATTCCACTTTACCTCAAAAAAATTAAGGGAGTTTCACCCAACCTTACTCGCTATAGATGCAATGTTCATTGAATTAAAAAACCAAAGGACATTTATCCATTATTTTCTCCCTATCTTTAGATTTTACCATGTATCAACATTTCTCACCAATATCGATTAACCTATGATGCTATAGAATTATATTTTTATAATTAATGCATAAATTATTTTTTCACCCATGGCCTCAAGAACAACAATGTTATTACATGCATTACTTACTGTAATCAAAATATGACTAAAAAAAGTGCATGCGTGCAAATCTCTTGTCAATACCATGGCTCCATATGTTATTTGTCACCCATGTTTGTTGAATGAGACCTAGACATAATAAAAATTATTTTTTCTCATAGATATTAGAGTCCTCACATTGCCACTAATATGTTAAAAAACATAGAGCATCTTGATCCTCTTATCTCTAAATTAAAATTTCAATTTTAATCTACTCACAAGTCCCCTATAGGTTGAGTTATCTCCAGAAAATACATCGCACTCATCAAATTTTTATATTCCTAAAACCACTCATTCAATATATATAGATGATATGAGGATCTAGAGTTAATAAGTGATTCATCATTGCATCCATTTGAGCTTGACGTTGTGATATATACATTACTCTCTCCATCACCATTAGTAAAGAACTTATTAATTTAAGATGGAACATAATTCTCAATTTTCCACCTTTGATTTATAGTCATTAAAATGCCTTAAATTTCTAAAATTTTAGCACTTTTTCAAGGATCTATACACAATCTTGGATCTAACTCTACAATTTTAGCACCTATATCCATATTCTACTTGTCACTTTTTTACAAGTTACCTTTCATGGTCAAGGTGTCAATTTTTAAATACATTTCCATAAAATTTTGCCTCATCTCCTTTTCTAATAAATTTGTCACTTTATCTTCCACTTTTTGCTCCAATGTAGTCCTAATGATTTTTGTTACTAGATTATCCCACAAGTCTAGAAAAAAATTCAACATGTTACAACTTTATTCATTAATGATTTAAACATTAACAAATGAAAATTGACCTATCATAGTGTTGAAGGGACTCATATGCTATGTATCTAATTCACCATACTTTATTCAAAATGAATACAACTTATTTTTCATGAGAAAATTGGCCTAGTAAAATGTATATAATATATCCTAAAGAAGATTTATAGTATTTCTAGTGGAAAAAATTAGTAGGAATAAATCTAACAATCATAATTTGATAGAGATTATATATTTCCTATAAAATTTACCAATTCTTCTATCTTTACCCTTGTGGGTTCTATATATAGTATAACAATCCATTGGTTTATGTCTACCAAGGGATCCTTCATATTATTTTTCCATAACTAAAAATTTTGACAATTAAATTCATTATTTTATATCCTTGTGCATCCAATCATTTTATTTATAAAATATTCTTGTAGAGACTCCCACTTTAAGGAAACCATTTTTCACAAGTTATTCCATCTTCTAGAAAGATTATTACCTATTATTAGATATCAAAACTTTGGCATATACTCGTGCATGATAAAAAATAAATAAAAAAGATAGTTATAATATGTGAACCTAACATAGATAAAGATAAAAACAAACACATAAATAAGTATGATTTTATAAACCATTTTTAGTTAAATATCCAATACACTAACCTTATTATTTATAACATAAATTACACTGTCTTACAATGCTAAACCAAGTCTCAAGGTTTTGTAACCTTCATATAGATATTTACTATATTTTAAAATGCACATACTTGACCATTTATATTTAATATTTAACTACAATTGTTGTTCATATCCTTATTTATAAGAATTGTAATTTTATCTAGCACTCACTTTGTAATTTTCACACAATAAGTTAATCATGTATCACTAGCTACTAAGCCAAGTGATTAATGTGTAACGATACTTAAAAATTACTAATTAGAGTGCCATGATGATGTTACTATAATTATCTAGCTTGATAGATATTGTTAGGAAATTGTATTAAATCCTTGTAACACCTTGTGGTGACTCAATCATTATGCTCCAATTCATAACATTTTATAACGTAATGAAATTATGTATAATGTCTTGTAAAACTCTTCCATTGTTATGAATTATGATTTTATTTCATAACTATCATAAGTAATATCTACACAAGTCTAAACAACCATTCCTACCTACACAATTACATTACATAGCATATCACGCAACTAGTTCTCACACAAAACACCTTTCACACAATTACCATTAAAGGACTATTTCATATAATTTGGACTTAGCAGTAATCCAAAATTTTGAAAACTATCACAAATAAATTGGATTATATCTAGATTAAATTGGACTATATCAAGTTTAAGTTGCATTTATTGCAAATAACTCATATATGTCTAATGTATTTGTGATAAGTCCAAATTATTTAAAATGATCATAAATAATTTATTTATTAGTAGTTGAAAAATATCATAAATAAATTATAATTCATCAAGAATTACTCGGAATTTTAATAAATAAATCACAACTATATTATATATTTGCAATAAGTCCAAATTATGCGACCGTTTAAATTGGTTCACTTGCCATGCATTTACAGATATTATAAGACTTGGTGGTTTATTTCTTAAGGAAAAATAATTCATACATCAATCATTCACTCAGTGGATATGTGATTTATAATACCTAGGATGATTGAGATGCCATGTGTCATTGGTTGATTGGATCATGAACTATCTATTTAATTTGATTTGAGTGACCTCCTCATGATCCTCAAAGTTTATCTCATATTATCTCACACAATCTCAGGTGCCACATGAAAATATGAATAACATTTATCAATACATAAATGTAGAATAAAAAATATTGATGCCTAAATGGGATATTCTGAGGTGTAAACCCCAAAGACCTTTTTTTATACATGGGAATATTGAATTGTATTTTGCAAAACATAAAATCCGCAGTGTACTAAATTCTCAAATGTGAAAATTAAAAAGAACTTTTATCGAAGACCATTTTCAAGGATGTAAAAAAGAAAAGTGTATGTTCCAATAATCAAATGGTATTAAATAGATGCATAGTTATCAAAATACTGAGATGTCATAGCAAAAAATATAAAACTTAAATTCTAAAGTGTATTTTTCAAGACTCAAAATGTGAAGTTACGCTATAAATAAATATAAATAAATAAAATAATAAAACATTATACATTTTCAAAAAATGACTAAATTTTGATTAAAAATATTCATATTTCTCATTCCAAAATTAAGGAAACACCATTTCAAATTTCCCAATCCTTTTATCACTATTTTTTTTAATGCCTAGTGGGATGATGCATTCGAATAGTCTATTACAATTCCTTTCAAAACATTAATGAGAACAAGTGTACGACCTCTCCAATTTTTATTTGGTTTCCATATGTAGATGATACTATCTATTAGTATGGATGGTAAACATGTGTCTATTGGGTTTGGCTTCCATTTCTTGTCCAAGTATCCTGAATAAATTTCTACTTCTTTTGCATTTTTTTCCTTGTATGAATTGGGATGAACCAAGCTATATTTACCCTTCATTCTATATCCCTATTTGTTTGTAGTATCTAAATATTGATTTTAGCTCTAGTAACCCACACTATGTATTCCACTCCTATAAAAGCATTAGGTCTAACAAATAACATATCTCCAATTTACACATGTTGAGCTAGATCAAATGCAATTCTTCTTATTTTGCTTCTTAGACCAACATATGTATCTATATATCCCACTCCAAAATCAAGGGTGATATCATGAACCATTTTTTGAAAATCTCTATGCAGGGGTATGTCATGATGATTTCTAGGCAAAAAGTCTCATGTCCACTCAACTTCGGAAGGGAACATGTCTTCCTTCATTATGTCATGGATGTTTTGGAAGTAATATGCTAGATCCTTCCACTTACTATTTTCAGTCAAACCAAATTCATTGAATTTATGTACATACTTATTCAAGTTATATTTAATTTATTTTTCACTCTTTTTCCTACTTCTATCTATGTCTTTAGCAACAATACAATCTTGAGACATTTCTCTATTTTTCAAGTCCTTGAAATACATTTTTATCAGATTACCTTCTTGAACATTTGGCTCACCATTTTTTTTTATTCCCCATAATGTAATCTAGGGAGACCAATTTATATCTATTATAGATTTTTTTCAATGCATAATGGGTTGACCTTACTCCATGCATAGAAGAAAGTATTGAGCTTTTGTAAAGCCTACTACTTCATTTCTTCCCTTTAGTTGGTAAATATTAGCATACTCTTTGAAATCCACTACCTCTTAAATCAAATATGGCATGATGTTTCTTGTATTTTCACATGTCCTATAAGTGTCCATCATCTCTACCACACTCCATACATATTTGCTCTTTATATATTCAGATAATTTTCTAAATATGTCATTGATTTCCTCTTGGGCATGTCCTACAGGCAAAAATCTGAGCTTGACATCGAGGAAAACACCTTTATAGATAAGGAGAGATAAATATTAAAACATATACCTATACAAAAAGACATGATTTTGTGAATTGTAAATGTAACATTAGCTTTATATAAGGTTTGACATTTTTAAAATATAATTATGGATGGATTACTTATTCTTTTGTCCCCACAATAGTTGTCTAGTTGAAGGTATAGCCTAGAAGGAAGTTTCTTGAAGGAACTAATTGATTGTGTTTCTTTTCTATATTTCTTGCATTTAGGATAGTAGTTGTTAGACAAAAGTTAATCATACAATTGATATTTTGAAGATCAAGGTTTATATAGTAAAGATCCATAAGTATCTGACACTATTATTTGTATATCCTTGAAGCACTTGTTTAATGAGGTGATAGTAAAGTTATACCCTCCAAGAATGTATGGTAAAAAAATACCCATATCTGCTTGTACCATGACCATGTGTTATAATCCCTACCATTGATAAATTTAATATTATAACAATAATTAATTTGATTTTTGTCATTGTCCTTAGCATAAATGCTTTTGACATTCTACCTTGTCATGAATGACATTGAGGCATTATTCAGGGTATTGCTCTAACATTCATTGATGTGTGTAATACATTTCTCCTACAAAAATCATTTGATTTGAGTGAATCATGAATTCTCGATCAATACACTCTTTTTGATCTATAGAGAGGGACCTGGATCATTTCTATTAAGTCAACAAGATGCATGTTTTTCACCTAAATGTCATCATATGTGGCAATGATCACATCATGAAAATTAGTTCTCCACATGTTATTGAATTTTGGGGATATCTGCTCATATTCTATATCTGCTAGCTGTGCATTGATATGATGGCTCATAAATTCTTTAGTGAAATATGCTAGAAGATGTCAAACATTTTCTCATGAGTCATTTATATCTACATAGCATGTTAATCATGGAGAAACATCTGCAACATCATCCACCAATTGGTATGATAAATATTTAGCTACCATTGTCTTCTTTTGTGGATTTTCTTGAAATATCCTTGCATGGAATGCATTTCATTCCCTATTTTTGTGACAAATTTGAATGTTAAAAAAGTTACTTCTCTTTAATCCATATATTTTAAGCCAATCTTCCAAATAGATGTTTGTACCCTAAAAATCAATGTTGGTTTTGTTTTATTTTTCTTAAATAAACTGACAGAAAGGGCATCCAAGACATGTTGCCTCTTATTTGTTGTGTTGAAATCAAGAAACTTCATATTTTCATATTTTATAATCTCAAGTGACAATCCTGACTGAAAACATTTTTTGGTACAACATTTATCCACATACTTTGTTGTAATCTCACTATCTATGTTATCATCAAAATCCACTTGGATGAGTGAATTATTTCACTGACTTCTTTTTTCACTTGAGTATTTGTAAGAATGAGCTATTTTTTTTGGGTGCCTTTGCACTAGGAATGTCAGACAAAGAGTGACTTCATTATCCACTATGTTTCAAATGTTTCCAATTTCTTTCTCCTTTGGTGTCATGTATGGTAAATTGATTATACTACAAGTCTCAATGTCCACTATTTTTTGTAAGGTCATCTAATGATATATGTTTCAATTACCTCTATACTATCAGTCTCAAAATGTTGTATAACATGTCTTATGTAAATTCCTATTTCATTTTCTAACATTGGGATAGGAGTGAAACCAAAATTTCCCTTAGTTGTGAAAATTCAACATAACCAAAAGCAATTTTTTCATCATTTGCAAGAGTTATACATTTGTACAACAAATGTTCCCTTTTCCCAATTTTTTTTCTTAGGATTTGAAATGTGGTAGGATCATTGATATATCAAACAAATGAATCCAAGCAAGGGGTTTCTTGTTATAATGGTCATATATGTAGAATTGGACGTAAATTATTTTGACTTTGTTCCATGTCATTTTTTATAGAAAACTTATTTGTGATATCATGCATCATTCTTGTGATCCATATAGTAAAACAATCAACTACATCCCCCAAATTATCCACAAAAGCTACATGAAATGGAAGTGGTAGAGTCATATCAAAAGCTTTAGTCACATTAACACTTACACATCCAATAGGTATTTCTTCATTTTGGCATGTGGAAGTGAGATTTATGGGTTTTAATGATTCAACATCTAAACTTGCCAATTTATGTATTCTTCCTTCAGCAACAACCTTACCATTATTTATGAGAGAAACATAGTCTCCACATTGGAAATCCATTGGCATATGATTTTTTAGCCTAGGCATTTACAAAAGACATGAAAAGAGTTTTTAAGGTTATTTATAAATTCAATCCAATTTATACATGTATGTAGGAGATAAAGCTATATTTATACCAAAACATAAGCATGAAGATATGCTAAAACCTAAAAATGTTAAAAGGGTAATGTATAACATGTTTTTTAATGACATGGTTTATGTCAATCCAAAAAAATAATAGATTTTAATATCATATACTGCATACTTCAATTCTTTCTTCATCCTAATTTGAAGGTATCTCCTAAGAGATACATTTCAAACATGTATTAGAGTGGAATAGCTATGTAGAGAAAAATAGCTAATTAAGTCAATATTCAACTATGTATTTTATTACAATACAAAATGATAATGAGCAATAGGGGTTTTTAATGAAATTATGAAAAATTATTAACTTCTTATATTTTAGGATCCTATATTTGATTTTAACCTCTATTGTTGACCCAAAATTTTGAAGGTATCTCTTAGGAGATACCATTAAAACATGTGTATGAGTACCCTTCAAGGTTTAAAAGTAGTAATGGGTGATACCTTGACGGGCCTTATAATAACTTCAACGGTACCCATGACATTAAGCTTAATACTTCATTTTTAATACTCAAGCACATGTGGCTTGCAACCACAAACCCATGAGATTTCAACACTCAAAAAAATATTTCAAGTTCATTGGGTGAGTGAATCTTCATGATTATGGCAAGTGTCTCAATCCCATTTACCTAGAGACTAACAGATGGAACTTAATGTACAAAAGCTTAGGGATATGTAATAAGCGATGTGGTGACATGTGTCTCCCTCTAAATTGCCTCTAAAATTCTTGTTAAAAATGGGACCCACTTCTTTGGGATAATAGCACACCTTTTATTCATAGAAGAACACCCTTATTTCTTGATGAGTGTTGTGATGACATGTGTCATCAATGGGAGGGATTGAGCCTTCAATTTTGTGTCCATGCTCACTTGTGTGCTTATTCACTGTGAGTTTATGATGAACCTAAGCGTTGGCTTCAAATTTAAGATCATGTTATTTATTCTCTCCCAATAAGATACCTATAGTCTAAGAGTGGGCGGTGAGTTCATTCTTCAACTAATTAATGTATTGGTCTTTGGCTAAGGACTCTTATTCCATCTACAACTACATTTTTTGTTGTGTGCTTGTAGAGTCCAAAAGGGTCTTATTAGTATGCATAATACAACTTATTAAATGCATTTAATAAGTTAATTTGAAATATAAAATATCATTATTTTTACTTTCATGAAGAAAGGAGATCAAGGAGAAATATAGTAGAAAATTACATCGATCTCAAATTAAGTCTAGGAAAGTGGTAGTGATAAGATAGGTATGGTAGAAGGACTGTTAACAATCATGCAAGACCATTAATGACATGGAATTTTAAAAGATTTCATCTTATTCGAGGTAGATCGATTTGGGACATGATATGATATGGGGTAATTTCAATATTAACAAGATAAAAAAGGTCACTATCAAAGCCAAAATATTATAGATGAAGAAGAGTGCTCATGCATAGGTAGTTAGTGTATTTAAAGAGGTTGGCAAGAGAAAATTAGATGATAAAATCCATAAAATGAAGTGGAGAAACAATACAAATACATTATATACTTTGGTGAAGAAGAATATTATACTATTTGCTCTTGATATAATCTTGTGTATAAAAACTAATACCCAAATTTTGGTAGAATAAATCAATCAAATAGCATAGATTACAGGTTTATTCATGGATAGGAGCAAGTTATTGATCCCACTCATAGATGTGGAGAATGAAGAAATGGGGATTAGTCTAGGTCTTTAACAAACCAAATTTAATGACCCAGATCCCTTTAACTTTGTGGAAATGGCCAAAGTTAATCTCTTCACCCTATCAACATAACCAGGTGCACAAGCAAAAGCTCTTGCATTTCAACATCCACTTTGAGGTTATGATGCAGAGAGGCTAATCAAGTTACCTACATTTAGGTAACTAGATGAGGTCATGCATACCTTGTTAATAGATACAACCAAGGGTTTATTCATTTGTCTAGAGATATCATTGTTTAGATCAATGTACAAACAATGACAAGAGCTAAAGGCCTCTCGAATCATGGAAAATAATTATTGTGATATATATCCATCACATCAATAATTCATCCTTATGTTCGAGAAATTTTTTCCACTAGGATAGGTAGAATAACCCCAATTGACTCCATTTAAAAAATTGTAATGTGCATTCTGGTAGAGTGTATTATAAAGAGGTTTTGGTAGACAATCAATCAAGTTAAGCAGGCAACAAAAAGAGTAATTGACATTGTATATCACATGATATAAAAGAATGAGAACTTCAATTAGCCTAAGTTTCTTTCATTTGAGTTTACCAGTAATATTGATAAGGTACTTTTAGGTAGCTTAAAAAATTTCTAATATCAATTTTTGGTTTTGTTGTTATGCTTCACCTAGTGGAAGTCCCCGATAGGCCAAGTTAATGGTTTTATGAACTTTTGGCCTGCTACATCCCTTGCAGGCATCACTTAGACTAGGATAGGGAAATATTATGAGAATATGGTGTAGTTTAACACATGGTGGCTTGAGATTGTATCTTTGATTAGGTGTACCCTTGAATTCCACAAGATGTCATACAATATTTGGGGCATAATGCATTGATAACCAGGTTATACAATGGTATTCAAATCAAGGTGCATGAGTTGGCCACACCAACTATGACTCCATTAACCTTTTTCATCACAATGGTTGAAGCACAATCTGAAGTATGGAGATATATATCCCTAGTCACACAAAAATGTTGGAAAGAGTAATAACAACCACAGCTAGCTGCACAACCACATGCCTCACCCTAGTAGTCTACAGCTCCTCCATAGCAAGAAAAATGTAAATAGAAGGGACTTGGGTAGAGAGCCTCACCACCACCAGCCAAAAATAGATTAAGGCAAAACAAGTCTTGGTTATAAAATCCACTTATGCCAATGATAGCATGGGATTATGATCTCACAATGTTGTGGGTTGATGAACAAGAAGTTTTTCAATTCATAATCGAAGACATTAGTCAAAAGGTCTATGATAAGGAGGGGGAGAAGGAGTTTATTTTTTGGAAAGTAGTGCACACTTACCAAGTGTGAAATAAGGTAATTAGTGAATTTTTGGTTGGCATTACATAACCCCTCCCATTATTATTGTAGATACTATAGGTCAAGAAGAAGATCAACATGAACTTGTGGTGGAAATTTTCAAAAAATATCCAAAATTTAGTTCATCATCTATTTAGTTTTTAGATCTACTAGAGGAAGGGAGCCCAGTATGGCCATTGATGCACAAAACATGTAGTCTTCATTAGATGTGTCCTTCAACCATCGTATTTGAATGTTTGGTATCTTTTATAGAGCTAGCCATAACAAGTAGTGCCTATTAAGTGAATTCTAGGGCATGATGAGATACAAGGATACACTTGTCACTCTAACCAAGTTAAGAAATTTTTTCATGCACGAAGGTGTCATAGTTATTGAATCTAAATCTTTAGATCACTAAAAATATGATATGGAAATAGATGATGTATATGTAATGGAGGGATCCCTAGATGCAACTTCCCGAATGAGATCCATCATGCTTAATTGCAATTCCATGGAGACATCTTTGGATGTTTTGGATCTGCCATTATCTAAAGAAATTGAAAGAGCAGATGCATTCCAAAAATCCATTACATGAAAGGATTCTAACTTGGAAAATATATTTTTTTAGTTACATGAGGAGAAATTGAAAGTATAAAATCAAATTGTTGAGGCTAGGTAGCTCATGAATGTATCTTGTCTTGCTCTAGTTATACAAGTCCTTGGTGATCAAGTAATGTCCAAGGATAAACAACTCACTATGTTGCTAACTCAACTAACAAAGGACTGGGTGATCTCACCTAATATATGCACTAATGGGAAAGCTATCCACACTAAGACAAAAGGAATTTAAAAACTTTTTGAGGAATATGTTGAGGTCTTGGATACATCTACGCATCAGGATAAGTAGATTGCATAAGGAATGCTTGATTAGAGGCAAGATCTTGACAAATCTTTGGATTCTGCTAAACCAATGTTCATAATAGAGGAAAAACCTAAAGTTGTAGTGAATGATCAAATGGATACTAGGGAAAAACTAAATGGTACATTTTAATAGTTTTTAGAATTCAGGGATACCATGATGAAAAAGATCCAAGTCTTTTAGAATGAGACAATGTGTAACACATTTATGGAAATTCAAGCCCAAAGGACTGTAGATAGATTGGATGTTATTGTGTCAGATATCTAGATTAAGATGTCAAATGCCAGAGAATTCCTTATCATCATAGGAGAAGTATATGTACATAATTTGATGGTCATTTCGATTCTACTATGTGTTTCACTTATCATGGTATATGAAGTACTTGATAATTAGAAAATTCTCAAGCATGAACTCTCATAGGTTGAACCAACTATTTTGAATATCATAGATGAACCTAATTCCATTCCATTGCAAGAGTTCCATTCAATTTTATAGAAGAGAAATATGGATATAAAGGCATGGTCTAGGTAGCCACAACCTACATAGTAGGTAAATGTGCATTTTAAGTTTTGTAATTTAAGAATGAAAAAGGGTGGTAGGCAAGTATGGAAAACCAGAAAGCTAGAGAGATTACTTCCACTTTTATGAAAGGCTAATCTTTCTATCTTTATCTGAGATCAGAGTTGAGATTTTATCTTGGAATGAAACAATAGTTTAAGTTTGTGAAAGTGTTGGATGTGGAGTAGGGACATGTGTGCAGGGTATCATTTTATCATCTATATTATCTTGTGGATGCCTTTAGCCTTGTTAGGCAAGTGATAGATATAATAATGCCATGTTTCCTTTCCTTTTGTATACCAAAAAGCTGTAATGTCAAGAGAAAGAGCCATGTAAATATATATATATATATATATATATATATATATATATATATATATATATATATATATATATATATATAGTGTTATGATGTAATGTAATATTATTTTTATGTTATTTTTTTCCTAAGATTATTTTACCTATGCATGGTGTACAATGTTTACTCTATTTTATTCTAGCTTATTGTATCTTGTATTATGCTGTTTATGATCTAGAATTCTTAACACCATGTTAGTTTTTCTTTATATTTATTGTAGTGTATAAAATTAAAGATTGTGTAAATTCACCCATACTATTATCATTCTTTTATGCTTCCTATTATAGAATCTATACCTATAATTTCCATGTACTGGAGAATTTCCATGAAAATATGCTAACATTCCTTCAACATGCACATGATTGGAATTTTATTTCAAGGTATTTTCGTGGAGATACTTTAAACGTATTTGTAGTAACTTTGAGTGTACCATAATTAATTTTTGTAAGGTATTAGGTATCTTGTAAGAGAGACTTTCAAATGTGCATTTGTAGTACTTTCAATGGGTATCCTAGTAGATACCTTGAAAAGGCACAAGATTAGAATTCTTTCAAGATAATAGGGCCTTGTAATACCTTCAATGGTTTTTCTATGCATAAAGGTATCTCTTACGAGATACCTTCAAGGTAGTTATGAGGGTATTACAATGCCATTCAAAGTTTTTTTTTTGTATATTATTTTTTATTCGATTGGTTAAAAGCAGGTTAAAGGGGCATATTCCCTTTACATAATAAACTTAGAATATATAAATGACAAAGCCAAAGGATAAAAAATAAGAAATAGATGAACCTGATAGCTAAATCACCATGCCACCAAACTTATGCAAAGTATCAATGAAAAAAACCTAAGACCAAATAGAAAGAGAGAAAAAGCCCAACTATTCTGAATTAGAATAAAAGAACAAATTCTTGGTCATAGTAATATCAATTTTATTGTTCCTTCTTCTGGTATGACTTCCCATGAACTGATCCTTATCTTCTTCCTATCTATTGCATTTGAGGTTGGTATACTAGATCTCCACTTTTTCCTCCTCATGATCCCTATTGACATCCTCTTTTCCACCACTCTGATTTGATTTTTTGCCTTAGGGAGTATGTTCTAGATGATCCTTGCCCAATTTAGAGGTTGTTGACATGTGACCCAGAAGCCCTTGTAACTTTTTAAACTCGTCTATGATTTTATTGCATAGAATTTTCTGGATGGAAATCTTTGTGTGTAACTTTTGAAGGGAATTCATGACATCTACCTTGGCATTATAATTAGGAACCCCTTTGCCTTTGGTAGCTAATAGAGGGACATGGGTAGGACTCCCCATGTCTGCTCTAGGATTTTCTTGTATCATCTCAGTAGAATCCCCAACATTATGTTCCTCTAATTCGTGATCAAAACTTGAATTTTTCAAAAATTCCTCCCTCCATTCAGTTTCTTCATTCTCACTGGGGATATCAATCACCTTAATGATGATTTTAGACCTTGCAATTCCTCTCTCTTAATTAGTAGCAAAATCAGACCTTGGTGAATTAATTCTATTAAAGGGTTCTTCTTGAAGATCAATACCAAAGCTTTTAAGAATTGTAGAAGAAAAAATGGAATGTTAATGGTGTGGCCTTTGAAATTATTGAGTAATAAGAATTGATGGGAAAAAATCACAGTATGTTTTATTTCTAAAGTAATATAACTCATTATTTGGAGGCAAAATCTAGGCCATTTTCTCAACAGTTCTAACCTCATGAAACCTTTCTAGGATAAAATTTTGGGTTTCTTATTTTTCATCCTGAAGAAAATGCTAAGAATCTCCACCTTTCACTTCTTCTATTTGAATGTTTTGACACCAAAACAATGCATCCTAGTAGTATCTACAATGAGTTCTTAAGTGATCAAGATTCTCAAGCCATGCATACATACTTCATGATCTTTCCAGCCATAAATGAAGTCCCTAGAAAGCCATGTGTCATGCCAATGAGCCATTCCATGAAGGAATCCAATCCACCATTGACCATTTTGTTCCAAACATATTTTGTTACCTTAACATCAAAGCATGAAATTGGTTTGAACTAATCCTGCTTCCCTCTTATATTATGAATTTACAAACTTCTTATACAAGCTTCATTTTTCAAGTTTTTAGAAATGGAAATAGATAGGTTATGGGACTAAGAGCCAAATAAAATAATATGATGCGATCCTAGAGAGCCCAAAATGTTTAATGCCTTAGGAATAGTTACCTTGCATGTGTTAATATCTAAGTTCTTGATCTGAATTTTTGTCATCATTAGAAAAAACCATCATGATAATGTGGGGCGTGTCTTTTTCTAATTCAATTATCAGGGTGACATCATCAATAAAATCCCTTTCATGCCAACTAATAAAATCACTTCTTCATGTCTCAAGATTGGCACATATAGGGATTCAACATTGGTGAACATGTTGATTAAGATAGTTGAGTTTAAGATTGGTGAACGTGTTGATTAATATAGTTAATTTCAAGTTGATTCATATTTCTATATGTGTATTACTGATTTCATTGGTGTAGTTTTTTCTGTGTGTACAATAAATGCATCAGATAATTCATAAGCCCAAGCCAAGTTTTTAGAATTATTATTCGAGACTTTTGGTATTTGAAATTTCTTTTTCAAAGTTTTTTCATTTGATATTTTGTGCAAACAAATGTTTTGAATGACTTGTGTAAATAACCATGGATTTTCCCTTCAAGGTATCTCTTAGGAGATACATTTAATATTTAAGAACTAAATATCTAGGTTTAAGTCCTAGATCTGAATACTTCCTATCACACCATCACTTATTTGCTTATTTTTAGATGAGCTTCTCATCACTTACATGTTTCCTCCTGTCTTAGAATTTGAGCAATTCAACAATTTGAACCTCCTAAGAGATATATTTCAAACAAGGTTAAGAGTAGATTTATCTAAGTGTAATTTTCCTTTACATGGGAAAGGCACTACTAATTTATATTTTAAAGCCCCTTGTAAGACCTTCAAGGTATCTCCTAGGAGATAACTCTCAAACATGCATAAGAGTGGATTTCCACTTTCAAGGTATCTCCTAGGAAATACCTTTCAAATAGGTATAAGAGTGGATTTTTCCTTCAAGGAACAAGTGGAATTTTCCTTTACACGGAAGGCACTACTAGGTGATATTTTGAAGGCCTTTGTAATACCTTCAAGGTATCTCTTATGAGATAAATTCGAAACATGTAAAATATTGGATTTCCCGTTCAAGGTATCTATCTCCTAGGAGATACATTTCAAACAGGGATATGAGTGGATTTCTCCTTTTTTGAGTACTATTTTATTTTACATAAAAGGAACTATTAAATGCCTTGGATGAATCAGTCTAGGATATGAATATTCATTATGAAAAGATAGAAATATATCTATATTTCCTTGCATACATTGATTTAATACCTTATGTTCAAAGAAGAAATGTTCTGGGGCCCCGGGTGAAATTGCCATGTTGCACCTTCAATGTGTTTTGGTGACAAAGGTTAGGAATTGCCTAATGAGCCAAATGAAAGACACATGGTTATCTCATGGGAATCCTAAGACTATTTTTAGGGATTGAAATAATCTTTCACCCTTCCTCGTATCAATAAGGATGGTACAAAAGTGGAAATTTGGTCGAGAGTCTGATCTTGTATTTAAGTTAGACATGTGGTGGGTCCTCAGGGTTTTATTAGTTTTGGGCCCTTTTTGTAGATTAACCCACTTATATTTTAGTGGGAAAGGTGCAAATATTAATCAATGGCCTAAATGCCTAGATTTGAAAAGAGAACTAATGACATATGGTAGATCCTTGGGGCTTTTCAAGCTCTAGGCCATTTTAAAAAATTGTCTCACTTACCTATGGGTGGGAAAGGTGCAAAAGGTCTCCAAAAACCTGAAAAGAACTAGAATGAAAAATTTTGCATTTATGAATCCATGTGTTGAAGGAGGATTTCCTGGCATAAAATAAAAAAATTCACCTTCTCTCTCCTTTGAAAAAAAGAATCTCAAACAAGTTAAAGAGGGTAGTTGGTAATAAGCCATTAAGCTTCAAAGCATTAATGGTAACCCTAATTTCAAAATTAAAAGGATTATAACTAAAGAAATTTCCTTCATTCACATTTAAATTTTACATGCAGCTATTATACTTGCATCTTTGAGCCATTTATGTTCCCTAGCTACGTGTAGCGTGCAAGAGTGATTACGGCATATTCTTTAAAGGTCTTCAGTTTCAATTACATGAAACCCTCCAGATTATTAGTAAGTGCTTTTCCATCTCCTTTTATTGTGTTATTCAAGGATATTTGAAGGTTTTTTGAGGGTGATCATAGTGAAGAATTCATTTGAGTTCAAGATATTTCAGTAAAAGAGCTATGCAACAATGGCAGATACTTCAACATCTATCAAAAGCAACATTATTTGTATTCTAGATGAAATCAAAAGTATAGATGTTCAAGGGTTAGACTTTGTAGCTCTATTAAATATTTTATAGAATTCAAACCCTCTCCCAGTAGTCTCTAACTTTATAATGAGTTATATCACCCTTACAACAGTGTTTCTGTTGGCTACCCCATACCTAGAGTTAGTGATTGCATGTGCCCATGTATACCAACCAAATACCAAGGTTGTCATCAATGGAAGCTAATATTTTATTTACTCTTTCACTCCCTTAGCCCTCAAAACAATGCTTGGGATTACTCCCCAGCCTAAATGTATCACACTCTCTCTCTCGAGAATGCCAAGAGTATGCAAACAAGAATGACATGACAATATGGAACATTGTCAACTCATGTTGGCTAGTCAAGAAAAGTAAAAAGGTCTCAAGAATATTTAAGAGTTTGAAACTGGTGGAATTCAAGGAATTTCCCTGGTATTAAGATTTTACGTGATGCCCATTGTAGATAAATTTAAACCTTAGATGTCCATAATCTTAATTTGTGTGTTGGAACAACAGAAGAAGCTAGACTGGGCTACCATTCTAAGTGACAATATACATAGGTAGATGATGCAAATTCAGGTTGTAATCCACTTGAACAAGGAATTCATAGGTATATTTTACATTTCCTCCTATTTTATGTATATCTTGGTGCATAATAGTACATTCCATGGGATCACCAAGAATCCCAATGGGATGATAATATATGAGGTTTATCCTGAAATAACTCTAGATGACTTCAAGAAGTATTTCTGTAGAGTTTACAATTGTTTCTTTAATACTATGATGAGTGTCTTCTATCCTCTAAGAAGCCTCAACAGGATGTCCAAGGGGGCCCAAGACATAATTGATAAATATGGTGCCTCGTATATTCAACTCAGATGATTTACTTGTATCAGGGTAAATGGATACTCGGGGTATCCATACAAACTATTGAGATACCCAGACAATAGACTAGTAGTGATGGAGTTAAGTAGGCAGATGGTGCCCTTACATGAGATGATAGTGGTGAAAAATTAAAATAACCATTTCAAGTTTCCAGTTGAAATTAGACATTATTCATGTCCTTCTCTTACCAAAGCTAAGGGACTAAAGCAAAAAATGAACCAATATGTGATTGACAAGATGCCACCCAAAACAAACTATGATATCAGATGGTGGGTGAACATAGTGACTAATGTAACTCTAAATCAATCACATTTAGAAGACATCTGGTCTATTTTCACTACCGAGGAATGTGTTATAAATTTAGATTATACGAGACTGACAATGCAAGAATTTGTCACTTACAATATCACTCCCATCTCTAAGGACATGGAAGATGATAAGAGGGCTCTATCTACAATATATAATTAGTCCAATATTGAATCCCAAGCCATGTCACAAGTGAAATTCATTGCTAAAGAAAATGATTCCATTCTATGGAGGGCCATAACAATCATGGGAAGAACCTTCAAGTGGTTGAAGGAACATGGGGTTGATCTCAGTACTTATGACACCACTACCCTCCAAAAAATCAAACAAGTTTAGGATTTAAAGGGTTTACTCCTAGAGTATAGTGGTGTTCCCTTGGCTCCACCACTAGTGTTGAAGGGCAAAGGTAAGAACAGGGTTAGTGATGTTGACTTCACCAAGCCAATTGATGTGGAATCTATAACTGCATCGTAGTCTTAGTCAAGATTGTCCTTCTCAAAGTTAATAAATCTAGCTAAAAATTGGGATAAAATTGCTACTGGGGAGGTTACATTGGCTAGTGTCACCCCAATATCCATCACATTAAAAGGAGCCTAAACTATACCATCTATCCCAATAACCATCCTAGTGGTTAATCCATCTGTTATCATACTTGTTCCACCAGCACAATATCTAGTCATTTTCCCTCCCCCAAATATTTATTTAAGGAAGAGAAGAGGTGAGGAAGAAGAAGAGGCAAAGTGTCCCAAGTAAAAAAGAGTCAAAAGGGATCGATAAAATCTAGTTGGGATTCCTAAGAAGAAGGAGGTTGTGTTCAAAAACCTACCTTCTATGGAACTACCCATGAAGAGGAAAGAGGATAAATCCTCATATTCTCAAAGATCTAGAGATATGAGTGATGAAGAAGACTCAGATGAAGATAGGCCCATTGCAGAGGTGATGAATAAGCAATGAGCATTCACTCCTCCAAAAGTAAGAAATAGGCAAATAACTCTAAGGGAAACACCCCAGACACCAATGAAGATCCTAATGTTTGGTTTATTTTTAAAAGGGGGTCCTTTAGGATTAGAAAGTAAGGGTGATAAGGAGGAAGCTATGGCCTTAATTGATCCCCTCTCTTTTAAAGATGTTGTGAAGGTTGGAGTTGAGACAGCCACTCAATTTCAAGGGTCTCAAGAAAAGGAAATGATCTCATCAAATACAGAGACATTTGTTTAGAATGTCATCACCCATCCACCAAGCCAAGATAATCAGGGTGAAGTTGAAGAAATGAATAAATCCAATGAGAAGGATAAAGTGGAGCCAGAGCATGATACCCAAGTGACAACTAATCTTAAAGGGGTGGTTTCACAAGAAGCACTATAGATATCTCCAGAGGCATCATAAGTTGTCTCTTCCCCTCCAAAGGTGTCAAGTTCAGCACTAGAGGAAAAGGTGAGTATAGAGGAAGGTGGGGGAGAAAACCTATAAATGGGTACCCCCAGAAATGTAGAAATAAATAAGGAATTAGACCAGCCTAGTAAAGGTGCTAAGGAGAGTGATTCAAGTAATGTTAATTTAATTAAAGTACCTCAAATTTTCCTTCCTTACGTCAAGGTCCATGATCCAATCCACAATAAAGGTTTAGAGGTTATGATTGGTGAAGATTTGTTTGATAGAAATAAGGAGGTCACCATAACCTCATCTATACCTAAATCTCATATAGATAAAGAAGGTGAAGCAAGTGTAGAACCTTTTAGTTAGTCATCAGGATGAGGAAGATCTATTGAAATGTTTATCAAGGAGTCTCACCAATTTGGTCTAGAATTTGATGTTTTGGAGCAAATAAAGCCAAATTTTTAAAGGGAACCTTAAGAAAACAAGGGTGGTGAGGAGTTGCAAAGTGATGAAATCAAACAGTGTTTGTTAAGTCAACATATCATTCCTATGGCACTTCTTACATTAAGTACTCCAATGACACCACCCTTTACTATCTTGAGGCTTGCATCTATGTCCATTACATCAATCATAATTCAAACTAGGCCCCTTCTTTGGGTCAAGGAACAAGTCAAATAGAAGAAGGACATTATGAGTAAAATTAGGGAGATTGACGTAGTAAGATCACTTAGGCATATAATTCCAAACCCCCCAAGAAGGCCAAGACACATTCCAGGACCACATTCACTACCTCAATAGAAAAGAATGTGGAGGTAGCCATTCCCCCATCAGATGCTTTAAATAAAGATGCTCCCCTTAAGAGTTACACTATTTAAAGTTATAGTCTAGGGGAGCCATTAAGGAATGAGATAAATCATAGCTCACAAGAATTGGCAAACATGGTGGCTCATAGGATGGATAAAGACAAATCCATCATGGAAAAGTTGAAGGCACAAAATCAATCTATGATCCAGTACTTACAGAGTATATTGAGTGAACCCAAGGTAGTAACTCTAATTACCAGTATTGCTCTATACCATCTTCTATTCTCAATAAATTCATTGTATTTTAGTCAAATTGATGATTTTAAGTCCTGAGGAAGAGAAACATAAAAATGGTAAGAAGATATGTGCACCAAGGTAGAATAAATAATCCACCTGATATTTAAATGATTGAAAAACATAGTGGACAATAAGAGGGAGTGTGATGTTCAAATGCTTTTATATGAGATAGATATCAAGACATGGGAGGAGGTCTAGCATAAAATGGATGAGGTCTACAAGATGGGCACAAATACTTTGATCTCAAAAAGGATCATTGGTCCTAATGATCATAAGAAGCCCAAGGAGTGTTAACTAGTAATCAAGCATTTTTTGACGATGCTCAAAGATGCAATCTTCAATTTAAAAGTAAAAGAGTAGTCCCTCAAGACTAATGTTTCATTAAAGAAGATGGTAAGCCTTGATTATGAAAGTGAATTTGAGGAAGAGATGATACACATCACTCTGAAAAACCTCATTAATGCACCATAAGAGTCTTTTGATGTTGATAAAATAAAATAGATGGTGTCACTTGACAAGTCTTGTGACCATCTTAAATAACTCATTGGATGAAATCAGACCATGATTTAGAATATTACCACTTGAATTGAATAGTATAGAGTAAAATTAAAATACCAAATAGGCCCAAACCAAGGGAATCTCTCCCTTATGCTATAAAGATATACTAGGTCTAAAAACAAGTTTCAAAATATTCCATCATTTAGATAGAATCCATAATACAATCATATATTTTGGTTTTTCTGAGCTGGCACCACTTATTTCTTCCCTTCCCTCCCTTCTTCTTTCTACTCATTTCCCACTAGGAAACTATTGTACATGCCCTATTAGTGGCATGCCCCTTTTAGTTAGTTTTTTTGTAATCATGAGGATAGGAAAGGTAGATTTTTGTTTGTTGTGCAAGAGGGCAAAGGTTTTGTTTTGTCCCTTGAGAGATCTTCCTCCACATAAATAACTAGAAAATATCCCATTGAGATGGAGGATTAATTTTAACATCATCACATAAGGACAAGAATATTCATTCATGTTTTTTTTGTACATTATTCAATACTCTCATTTGGATTAATGGCCCTGTTTTCAGATGATCATGGTTTTACCTCTTCCAATGTTGCTATAAATTGTTCCTTGTGTTTCTATAATAGTATCAGTAGACATGCTTAGGTTATTTCAAAGTTATCTCCTAAGAAATACCTAGAAGGGCATTGGAATACTTTCCATGTTAATTTAAAATTTCCCTATAATGGATTTTATATAACCATAACACCTTTTTATTTGAAAAGAACCCTGATGCACATGATTAGAATTTTATTTCGAGGTATCTCCTAGGAGATACCTTGAACATACACACAATTGAATTTTATTTTAAGGTATCTCTCTTAGGAGATACCTGAAGGGCCTTGGAATACCTTCCATGTTTCTTGAAAAGGTCCTTACAAAGGATTTGATATAACCATGACAACTTTTTATTTTGCAAGAACCCTGATGCACTCTATTAGAATTTTCTTTCAAGATATCTATTTGGAGATACCTTGAACATGCACATGATTTCAAATTTTATTTCAAGGTATCTCCTAGGGGAAACCACAAAATCCCTTTAAATACCTTTTATGTTTATTTTAAATGTCATTGAAAAGGATTTGACATAACCATGGCACTTTTTTATTTGGCAAGAACCTTGATGCACATGAGGTATCTCCTAGGAGATACCTTGAACATGCACATGATTAGAATTTTCTATGAGATACCTCAAAGGGCCTTGGAATACCTTCCATGTTGATTTAAAATCTCTTTTCCAAGGATTTTATATAACCATTACAACTTGTTATTTTTCAAGAACCTTGATGCGCACTATTGGAATTCTCTTTCTAAAAATCTCTTAGGAAGTACCTTGAACATGCACATGATTGAAATTTTATTTCAAGGTAATTCCTAGGAGATAGATTGAAGGGCATTAGACTACCTTACCTATTGATTACAAAGGTCTTTTCAAGATATTTGATATAACCATGACACCTTTTTATTTGACAAAAACTGTGATGCAAATGATTAGAATTTTCTTTGGAGGTATCTCATAGGAGATACCTTGAACATGCACATGATTGGAATTTTATTTCAAGGTATCTCTCCTAGGAGATACCTTTAAGGCCCTTGAAATACCTTCCATGTTGATTTCATAGGTCCTTGAAAATGATTTGATATAACCATGACAAATTTTTATTTGGAAAGAACCCTGATGCACACTTCGATTTTTTTTAGAGCTATCTCGTAGGAGATACCTTGAACATGCACATGATTGGAATTTATTTTCTAGGAATTCCTTCAAGGAAATTTTTTTAGAAAAGCATCTATGAAAATTCCCTAATAGAATAATTCCAAATAAATTAGGTACACCATAATTCCTTGAAAGAATTGAGGTCAATCAACTCACAAAATGTAAAATAGTTGTAGTCCACCCAATCCCTCAATTGGGAGGAGTGGACTAGTCTAAACAAATATGGCCTTGCTTGCCTAATAATTTGACAAAATCCTAGAATAATCAGAAGGGAGTCTAAGAGGAAGATGAAAAAGAGGTTGTTGTCACAACTTCTAATGCATCCTAACTAGATATCCCTCCTTAAGTAATGGATTTGAGGAGTAAGACTTCTAAAATGCCTACTTTCATAATCACATATCTCCCCTTGGTGTCCACTTTGTTTGATCTTCTAACTGACACTATCCAAAGGGTGAGGAAAATGAAACTAGAAGATGACCAAGGTGCTAGAATCATCCTTGAGTAATGACAACTAGTGTTCTCCCTCACCAAGAGGTAGAAAAATTAGCTAGGATAGTTTGTATATGAAGAAAAACTCTCAGACCTGGTTCAAGTGCACAAGGATGTTGTGGTGGCCATCCATCAAGGCAATAAGTTAGATCACTAGGATCTAGAGGAGGAGGTTTAGGAATTAACTATATAAATTGATAAATTAAAGTTCATGTAATGATATAGACAACTCAACATTGATAATCTAAAATTCTTATGCATGTACAATTTTTGTAGTGGACCGTATACTTAGATTTTCCTTGTAATTGGATCAAATAATTGTAAAATTGAATTTATATTTTTTGTACAGGCACACATTGCATAATTTTTTAAAATTCAATTAATCTATTTATAACCAAATTGTACCCTTGAAATGTCCTTTTCTATTTAATACAAACATGTCTTGGCATCTTCTAGCTCAACCTTGAGATCATTGATAAGTTTTTCATTCCTTTTAGAATCTTTATTCAAAATACATATATGCTCTTCAAGTACCTTCATCACAATCTTTGACTATAGATTATATTTCTTCATCTATTTAGCCATATTTATACCTATTTATAATCTCTTTCAAGTTGTTAAATTTCCTACAAAGGCTCTATTCTGATACCAATTGTTATAGGTACAATCACTGAGAGGGAGGGTGAATCAGTGAGCCTAGATAATCCAAATTCATTTCCAAACCCTTTCAAACTCTTAATCAATTACCATAATATTTATGAGGCATACACATCATTCATATCAATGAACAAGAGACATAATACAAGATCAAGCACATAAATTTAGTTATATGTGGGAAACCATCTTGGGGAATAAAATGCATTAAAACCTACAACTGGAATACTATCCTATAATAAAAAAAACCAATGTAGACCAAATGTAACTAATCAAGGTAATACCATCCCTTATTTAGTTAGACTACAATTCCACAAGGTGTTACTAGACTTGTCTAGATGAGCAACCACAACAACTAGACTTTTAACAAGTTTCACCTTGAAAGGAGGCAAAAACCACCTCATATGTTAAGCAACCACAACAACACCTATGAACAACTCCACCTTTGAAAGGATTTATTCAACACCAAATGATGAAACTATGATTATCACTCTTCATCTTTAGTAATAACTCTATCACCCAACATACCCTATTGGTTAAATCACGTTACATACTTGAACGAACACACAAAGATCAATTAGGACACATTACATATCCCAACTAACCCAGATCCTTAACTATGCACCCTTAATGAATCCAAATCCACCTTTTGAATCACTATTAAATATTTAGTAACAACTCTATCACCAGATCTACAACATGACCAAATGGTCATACACATAGTCCACATACTAATCTACCTCTTAGATTAACCACCAAGCTGACTTAGACATCAACAATCCTTAACTCACACACAAGGCATCCATACCATCCTTTTGGATGAACCTATAACTCTTTTTTCATCCTCAACCTAAAATATCACTATTCTTACATTAAATGATCATAGTCACCTTTGTTCACCTCTACATATGCTCAATCAACTCCAACAGAGACCTTGTACACAAGAACACTGTGAATGAATACATAGTCAACTTATTACACTTTTTTATATTGGATATGGATTGGTCCCACCTTCAAATTCCATATAGATCATCCTCATGGAGTCTAAATCACCTTCTAATAGCTAATTCATCATGAGACATCTAAACAAGATCAAAATGATCTCAAATATCCTTCTTATGTCACTTGTAGAATATAGTAAACTTTGGAGTTTAATATATTTTAATTTAAAAACATTCCAATAATCTAACTATGTTCATTAGAAGTGCCATGAATCCCTCTACAACATTGTTTTTTTACTTCATCAAGAAAGTCATCCTAGATTAAAAGTTATGGACAAAATATAGAGCACTCATTTTCCCTTTGTAAATTTAAATATTACAATTCAAACTAGGGATTAATGTGATCAAAACCATATGAAAAAATCCCCCAGACTCATCCATACATGAAAATGATGACATTAGCAAACTGCCTACTCATATTTCCTATCACTATACCAAAATTTTTAGAGAAAAACAATGATCAGCTAGATGAAGTCCACTCACTTCCATACTCATTTTAAGCACCCTTGACACCCCATAGGGTCTTTGCAACATGTCCATACCAAAAATATCATCCATCAAATACCTCCCTTAGTAAAACATTGAAGAACCATGTAGGAATATTGAGGCCCATTAAAGCACACTTTTTCATTCTCATTTTAACACACATGACACCTCATCAACGTCATTGGTCAC
>JARHVA010000692.1:437500-605000 GCA_037957365.1 Torreya grandis
TTTCCTAAATTATACAAATCTACATTTAGATACAATCTATAAATGGATTCAAATTCTATATATATAAATACTATATATAGTAAGTGTTTTAAGGTAGACTGCTTATTATGCCCTCACATAACCATATTAATTTAGATAATCACAAAAAATCATTTCTAAAGAGGTCTTTTAGTTACTAAGTATGATTTTATGTCACTTATTTTAATTACCATTTTGGGGTTGAATTCATCTCCAAATATTAGCTTGTAAGTTTAAAAAAGATGACTCGCCCTTATAGGTATTTGAATTAGTGAATTCAGCTATCTCAAAGGTATAATTCTTCGGGGGATAAAAATTAAGGAGTCAAATCCTTATTAGACAATTTTATTATGTTACATCTTCAAAAAATATGGATGAATCTCCACTTATTATGCAAGAGCATATTATTTATAAATCATTAGCATAATCTCTACATCAAAATTATAACTCCTTGGTTTCGATAGGTGGGCATCTATATTCACTAAATAAGGAGTACAGTTATGGGTGATTAGATTTTGACTTGATGATTATAATGGAGAAATTACTTTTGTTACAATGGCATTAAAAAAATTAGAAGTGACTAAGAATAATTTTGGGTTTAGAAATATGATAAATTTTTCAAGTGAACATATATGTTTGAAAGACACCATCTATTCTAATGTGTATGACTACTATTATACCACCACCACTTGTTTCTCCTAATAATTATTAGTAATGTTACATATTCAAAAAATGTGGATGAAACTCCACTTATTATGCAAGATCCAAATAATTATTTCTAAATCATTACCATCGGTTCCAAAGTTCCACGATGAAAATTTTAATTCTATTTCCATATTTGAACTTATATAATTTTTAATGTACTATGGTCTTATAGTAGATTATTAAACATTTTATAATTCTGATGATCTCCTATTTGTGATCTAAAAACCCATGGTATGAGAGCCATAAAGTGTAATTCATTGTGATGAGTCTATTGCTATTTTACAATTTAGATAAGCACATAAAATCCTATCCCCAAGAGGTATTTGAGTTACTAGGTATGATTTTTTGTCACTTATTTTAATTACCATTATGCTATCAAATTTGTCTTCAAATATTAGTTTGTAAGTTCAAGAAAGGTGACTCACCCTCATAGGTATTTGAATTGGAAAATTAAATTATCTTAAAGGTATAATTTGGGGTAGGGGGGTGGGTGGACTAAACATTAAAGAGTCAAATCCCTATTAGAAAATTTTATTATGTTACATCTTCAAAAAATGAGGATGAAACTCCACTTATTATGCAAGATCTTATAATTTATAAATCATTAGCACAATCTCTATGTCAAAATTACAACTCCCTTGGTTTTGATTAGGGGGAATTTGCATTCACTCAATAAGGAGCATATTTATGGATGATTAGGTTTTGTCTTGGTGATTGTAATGGAGAAATTGCTTTTATTACAATGGCGTTAAAAAAATTAAAAGCGACCAAGAAGAATTTTGGGTTTAGAAATATGATAAAAATTTGAAGTGGGCATATATGTTTGAAAGACACCATCTATTCCAATGTGTATGCCTACTATTATACCACCACCACTTGTTTCTAATAATAATTAATATTATTGTCACATATTCAAAAATGTGGATGAAACTCCACTTATTATGTAAGAGCCTAATAATTATTTCTAAATCATTACCATTGGTTCCAAAGTTCTATGACAATAATTTTACTTTTATTTACATATTTAAACTTATATAATTTTCATTGTACTATGGTCTTATAGTGGATTATTTAACATTTTCTTATTGTGATGATCCCCTGGATGTGATCCAAAACCCCATGGTAGGAGACCCATCAAGTGTAATTTTTTGCGATGAGTTTGTTGCAATTTTATTGGAATGAAACTATCTAAATTATATAAATCTACATTCACATACAATCTATAAATACATTCAAAGTCTATATATAGAAGTACTATATATATTAAGTGTTCTAAGGTAGACTGCTTAGTATTCCCTCAGATAGCCATAATTTAGATAAACACACAAAATCCTTTTCCAAGAGGTCTTTTAATTACTAGGTATGATTTTGTGTCAGTTATTTTAATTACCATTTTGGAGTTGAATTTGTCTCCAAATATTAGTTTTTAAGTTCAATAAAGGTGACTCAACCTCAAAGGTATTTGAATTAGTGAATTAAATTATCTTAAAGTTATAATTCCTGGTGTCTAAAAAATAAGGAGTCAAATCCTTATTAAACAATGTGCTTATGTTACATCTTCAAAAAATGTGGATGAAACTCCACTTATTATGCAAGAGCCGATTATTTATAAATCATTATCACAATATCTACATAAAAATTTCAACTCCCTTTTTTTAAATCAGGGGGCATCTAAATTGTTTGGATAAGGAGCATAGTTATGGCTGATCAGGGTTTGTTTTGGTGATTGCAATGGAGAAATTGTTTTTATTACAATGGTGTTAAAAAAATTTGAAGTGACCAAGAATAATTTTGGGTTTAGAAATACGATAGAAATTTGAAGTGAACTTATATGTTTGAAAGACACCATCCATTCTAATGTGTATGCCTAGTATTATACCACCACCACCACTTGTTTCACATAATTATTAATAATGTTACATCTTTAAAAATGTGGATGAAACTCCACTTATTATGCAATAGCCTAATAATTATTTATAAATCATTACCATCAGTTTCAAAGTTTCATGATGATAATTTTAATTCTATTTTCATATTTGAACTTATATAATTTTCATTGTATTATGGTCTTGTAGCATATTATTGAACATTTTCTAATTCTGATGATCCCCTGGTTGTGATCCAAAAACCCATGTAGGAGACCGATCAAGTGTAATTTCTTGCGATGAGTTTGTTGATATTTTATTGGAATGAAATTCCCTAAATTATACAAATCTATATTTTGATATAATCTATAAATGGACTCAAATTCTATATATAGAAATACTATATATAGTATTTGTTTTGAGGTAGACTGCTTAATATTCCCTCACATAACCATAATTTATATAAGAACACAAAATCATTTCCCAAGAGGTCTTTGATTTAATAAGTATGATTTTGTGTCACTTACTTTAATTACCATTATGGGGTCTAATTCATCTTCAAATATTAGTTTGTAAGTTCAAGAAAGGTGACTCACCCTCAAAGGTATTTGAATTGGTGAATTAAATTATCTCGAAGGTATAATTCCTAGGAGTGGGCTAAAAATTAAGGAGTCAAATCCCTATTAGATAATTTTATTATGTTACATATTATAAAAAAGTGGATGAAAAAACACTTATTATGCAAGAGCCTATTATTTCTAAATCATTAGCACAATCTCTACATTGAAAATGTAACTCCCTTGGTTTCAACCTTAATATTGGGCTTCAAAGTTAAAGTACTCAATGTGTTGTAAGCCAAAATATTTAACCTTGACTTTGCATTGAGATATCACATGGCTTATTGTCATAAATGAAAATTTAATGTTTATAGATTGGTATGGTGTAGACTGCTTATGCCCTCACATAACCATAATTTAGATAAACTCACAAAATCCTTTCCCAAGTCAAGGTTTTGAATTACTAGGTATGATTTTGTGTTATTTATTTTAATTACCATTTTGGGGTTGAATTCATCTCCAAATATTAGTTTGTTAATTCAAGAAATGTGACTCACTCTCATAGGTATTTGAATTTGTAAATTAAATTATCTCAAAGGTATTCTATGGGGCTGAAAATTAAGGATTCAAATCCCTATTACACAATTTAATCATGTAATTTAACAAATAAATATTAATAAATTTTTTTAATTAAAATAATTATAATAAATAATTAAAAATTTTAAATATTTTTATATTAAAAAATTATATGAGTTTATTATTTATTTTTATTTACATTTAAATCATTTTATATTTTTATTAAACAATGTACATAATTGTTTAAATGTTTATTATGTTTAAATATATAAATATTTTTTAAAAATAATTTTCCCACGTGCTTCAAAATTAGGGTTAAATTTATATTTTTCTCTTTCCATTATTTTCTCCCAGTTTTTCTCTCTCATTTTTTAAGGTCAAAAAACATTCTTCTATTGACTATTAGGTTAAATGTGGCATTAGTGGTGGAAGCATTGACCCCATTTTTTACTATCTTTTCTATAGGTGTGGCATTAGTGGTGGAAAATTTGACCCCATTTTTCACTATCAATTCTACAAGTGCTTCTTGTCAAGTATTTAATCTATGTAATGTATTATTTTATTGTATTTAAAATGTGTGATTTTTTTGGCTTGACATGAACCTTTTATTCATTGTTTACTCCTTTAAGTTATGAAATCATTGAGATTTGGATAGACTTAGATTTTTGTTATGAAATGGTCGAGATAATGAAATGGTGAAGATTAGGATTGTTTAACACTTGTATTTAATATGGACCCAAATGGTGAATGTGAGGGAAAAGCATAAATTTTTATTAACTTTAAGTAAATAATGAAATGGACTAAATAATGAAATGGAAAATATTAGGATTGTTTAATGCTTACTTGTATTTAATAGGCACCCAAATGGTGAATATGAGGGGAAGGCTGACATTTGTTTATTAACTATAATCAAATAATGAAATCGCTGAGATAATTAAATGGTGGATATTAGGATTTTTTATGGCTTATTTATAATCAATAAGGACCCAAATGGTGAATGTGAGGGGACGATAGACATTTTTTATTAACTATAAGTAAATAATGAAATGGGAGATAGTGAAATGGTAGAAATTAGTATTGTTTCATTCTTACTTTTATTCAATAGGGATCCAAATCATGAATTTGGGGGGAAAGTATAATTTTTTATTAACTTTAAGCAAATAATGAAATGATCGAGATAATGAAATGATGAAGATTAGGATTGTTTAGTGCTTACTTGTATTCAATAGGGCCCAAATGGTAAATATTAGGGGAAAGAATTTTTTTTATTAAATGTAATCAAATAACCATAGTAAAAAAGTGTTTTGATGTGAGAGGTATTCAATGGTTCCATCATCTCTATCCCATTGTATTGTTCATCTATTGGCTATGTTTAGATACTGTGAATTGTTTCTATTTTAGAATGAGTTGAAAAGTCATTTTTGGCCTGTTCCATGTTATTATTATTTTATTTGAATTATTTTCATTTTATAATGAGTTGAAAAGTAATTTTTGGGGCTGGTGAACTTTTCCCTCATATTGCGTCATAAAATTTAATGAATGAATTATTGAATAACACCTGTCATTATTATTTGGGGTGGCAAATGTTTCCCTCATGCATTTATATTCTTGGGTAGAGAGTTCCTATGCATCCTTATATATTTAAAAATTGCTTATAAAATATTTACACCTATTATATAGGTGAAACTATTATTTAGGGATAAGTTTTTGAGGGGTGTGAAGTAGTAGGGGCCTAAAGATTTGTATGGCTGATCCTTTTTTTTTGTTGCTAGCTATCATTTATATCCAATAAATTTTTAATTTTTTTTAAACAAAATTTTTGTAGTTAAATGCTCATAATTTCTCTTAGTAGAATGTATTACACATAATTTTTTTAGTTTTCATATCACATCTAGATATCTTCAAATCATCTGATATAGGTCTTTCGATCACCCTATACAGATCTTCGGAGCATTACTAGACTTATTCAAATCATACTATGTATGTATTTAGGGCACACTCAGAGCATATTCAGAGTAATTTTGGAGCATATTTAGAGTGTCCTCTAAGCATTCATTCATCATAGCTCACTTACTGAATCCTCAAAATTTTAGCCATAAGAGTTGTAAAAATTGTGTGTTGCCTTCTCAAAATTACCCCTCATTGGGATGTTTTACTATACTAAAAATTACCCCATATTTGGGATGTGTTCTTCTATTCAAAATTACCCCATCCGTGGGATGTGTTTCTGTACATAAAACTATGCTATTCATCCAAGTAACACACAATAACAAGGTAAAAATTAACAATAAATTACATATAAATAATGAATAAATTACATTCATATCCTACTTAGATCAAACTTTAACAATTAAATGCAATACAATATATAACCAAACCCAAAACTTTAAGGACATTTTATATAATTATGATGATCTATATGAAATGCTCATCATTTCTCCCCCACACTTTACCTTTTGCAAGTCCTCTTGTAAATAAGTGGGATGATTGATCCTTAATCCAAATTTCTAGATTCAAACCTCTGACTCAGATCACAGACTTCAAAATGATGGCCCCAATCATGGTGGCCCCTTGGCAAGAATCTAAAATCTCTGATAATTGTATGTACCTAGGCTTCAAATTCAACTTTTTCTTGAGAATTCCAAAACTAACATGGAGATAGAGGACACAGAATGAGAGGATGCCTAAACCTCATCCCAATCCAAACATCTAAACCTCTTTCCTCGAAGTATTAGGTGATTATCTAGTAAATTTCTTTGGCTCTTCTTAGACTTTATTTAATATTTATGGGGGTGAGGGCTTCCCTATACTCTGACTCAATAGGCAGTGTCTCCAACTTAGCAAAACTTGTATTGAAAACATTAGCATAATGGTGGATTATAAAATCTCTAAAAGCAACAATATTAGATCTCTATAGCTCATGATACTTATTCTTCATATACATATGATACAGTGGTTTAAAATAAGATATATGTTTCTTTGCTTCTAGAAATTGTGGTCTCATGCATAAACTAGTGGTGTTTTGTAATTTCATAAATCTATTATTGGCATATTTCCATGTCACTTGGTTCCTTAGATTGGATAGAAAGGTATGTAATTGTGTCTCTCCAAAAAATAAATTTATCAAAAAACTAGATTGATATCTTAATAATAAATTAAAAGTATAAAACTCAGAAATGGCATCCTACCTTTCTTCAGTTCCCTTTAGAAAATTGTCCATAAATACATTCTCATTTTCAATGATATGTGAAAAACCAAGGGAAATTAATTGAATGCACCATTTATAAAGTTATTCATGTAAGAAAAGAACTTAAACTTATGAAGGCTACATGCATGCTAATAGTTTGTCAAAAATAGTTCAAATATGTTGGATAGAAACATGTGCTTTATGCAATTATAATTGGGATTCTACCAATTGCTTCTGAGATTCCTACTTAAGTTTTGAATTTTCATCCTTCAATTTTTGAATTTTATTATGGCTGATATTCCTAACAGAGATTATTTCATGTAATGAAATAGGGAAAGAGGGAATATCTCTTTTTAGACCTTTTGTCTCAACTGTAATCTCTCATGTTTATCTTTGCATGCCCTGGATAGAGTCTTGTAACTCAAAATTCCAAGTGGTGAGCTCTATTATTCTATTAGTAATGCGATAAATCATTGTATTTCTATCATAAATTATTTCTCTTACATTATTAATTAGATTACGTTTATCAACATTGGCATTTTACAAATCAGTAATCTTAATGTCCTTGATAGCAAGAGAATTTTGTAAATCAATAATTTGAGTGTCTTTTATAGTAGGGAATTTTGAAAATTACTTAATTCTTGGGTCCATGAAAATATTACATTATGGACCATAGTCTGTTCATCTAGTATTCTTTGAAGAATTATTTTTTTGTCACTAACTCTAGTAATAGATTATTCCCACCTTTGTTTCAAATTAGAAATCATCAAGTCCTTACCTCTCAAAGTTGAATAGAGAACATCCAACTCTATTTGTTATACTCTAATTGTTTCCTCATGGCATGATAAAGACCTGGCATGTCAAAATTATTTTTCTTCATTGAGAAAATGTGGAGAAGATGGATATTCTTCAATCAAGAGTATATTACCCTTATTAGAAATAGATATCATTAAATACAACTTATTTTGTGGATATTCCTGAGGTATAAATTCTTCTACTAGGTTTCCCTCTGTAAATACAACTTCTTTTGTGGCCTACACATCTTCTTTTTCCTATAAGATAAGTTAATGAATGTGCTAGAGTATAGTTGGAGGAGTATTAGGGGTGTCTGAATAAAGTCCCATTTATCATTTTGATCTTTGGTGTAGTATTTTTGGAACCAATGGTAGTGGAGATGGTTGTTCTACAATTTCAACTATGGGTTCTTCAATCTAGATTGTAGTTAAAGGAGGAAAGGCAGAGCATAGTGTCTTTTTGGAAGGAATTGGAGAAAAATTTTATAGGAAAGAGGACCAAGTGTTTCCACCCCTTAGTTTACTAAGAAAATAATGGAGACAAATGAGTGTAACTAGCCCATGATGGCAAGTAGACCCAATACCGCATCTTATCTTCCAAGAAACATTAATCAGAGCATTTTGAAGAAAAAAATGGAAGATTGATCTTATATTCTTCTCAAACAGCTCCTTTCCTCAAATGAAGGAGTCTCATAGTATCTCAACCCACTACTATAAACTAACCATCATAAGTGATATATTTCATTATCCAGAAAACAACATTTTTCCAAGGTTGAGGAAGACTTTCTCTTGGAATTCCCTTGGCCACTCCTTAGGGTATTTGGCTAGTGTGGGGTGTAGCTTATTTCCTTCAACAAACATATAAATTAAGTAAAAAAAAACATATGTTTTTATTGTCAACTACTCCATACTCAGGAATCCCAGATAAAGCAGTAATTATAGAGGGATTCACTGAAATGTTCTTCCCTTTGATAATAGAATGATCTTCATCAAAATTCTCATAGAATTCTTGCATAATTTCTTCATGGAATTCATGAAACATTTTTAAGAAATTCAACCAACCTATTATTTTAAATATGTTTGTAGCTACTTCATCTTGTAGCAATGCATCAGAGGATTCTAGTTCACTTTTTTTATTTCTTCCACCCATATTTAGTGCAAACACTATTTAATTATAAATCTGACTATACTATAAAAACACATAGCTTGAATTCGCATATGGAATAAGGGAAAAAATATGTTAGAGATAAGACATAGTAATTACTGGCAATGAAAATGCATAAATGAATAGTAAAGCAGGTTATATGATATGATTATGACAAGAATGGTGGTTGTAGTTATGGTTATCTCTTCGAAGCATGTGAGATATAATGGGAAGGTGCTTTCCCTGTTCAAGTAGTCATATGTATCATAACGGTCATTATTGGCAGTACTAGGAGTAATAATCATAATTAATTATGCACCATACCAAATATTTCAAAAGACCCTCTATTTAAAACATAGTTAAATCATCTTGTTTGAAAATACCGTTTGGAAACATTGTCACAAAATACCATCACATCAATTCTTTTGGAGATCTTTTGAAAACACTGTCACATCAAATTATGGATTGCAGCATTATGGGTCTAATGGCATTATTTTGATTCTCAATGATGTGGGTGGATTATTCTCATTCATGATTTTTCATCTTAGGAGAATAGCTATCAGTATTTGGAGATAAGTCACTAGTCTTTAGAGCTAAACCTTCCCACCTTAGAGAAAAAAGATAGTCCATTCATACTTTTTTCTATATATAAAAGTTTAACACACCTTATATATATAAAGCACCTAATTTATTACAAAATCCTTATATATTTAGTACCATATATATATATATGGTGTTGTTTGTATGTATTTGTAGCCAAATAACAATTGCTTAATCCTTGTCTTGTATAACGAACCACTTTGGGGTTCTATTGATGGAGGCAATGGATAAGCTAGAGTTTGTCCCATATAAATAGAGAAATTGGACATGTTATGAATTTTTGGTTGTATATGTTCTTGGTTTGGCCATTGCTTTTGAATTTTGATTGATGAGATTGTATATTATCTTAATGTGAGATGAATACACAAAAGATTTTTTTGGATGTCTTGATTAACGAATTTTGATGGCGATCCTAGTTCATTCCCTATTAATAGGTAAGCTTTTCAAACTTAAAAATATTAATTTTAGCAATAATTGCTTCGAAACTCAATTTAGTTTTAATTTTAATTTAATCTTCCATCAATTTTAGCTTTAAAGCTAAAGATTGCCACCTTTTGACATGTGGTTTCCACCTCAGATACAAATAAGTACTCACATGGTATAAATATGACTAAGCTATCTAGTTGGATCAAAATCCAGAGAAATGGCACCTTTTAATTACCTCATGGATTCCCAAAATGCAACTTTGTGTGATGACTCATCTATTTCTCACCACCTAGTGACCTTCAATTCATAGCGATCTCTTAGGTTGTGCATTTTAATTCTGATACCTTGAATGGGGAATCCACTATTATGCCCATTTGAAAGGTATCTCAAGAGATACCTTTAAGGTTAAATCCACTTTTGTGCATGTTTGAAATGTATTTCCTAGGAGATACCTTGAAGGTATTACACGAACCTTCAAAATATCACCTAGTAGTACCTTTCGTGTAAAGGAAAATCCCACTTGTTCTTTGAAGAAAAAATATTCTCTTATGCATATTTGAAAGGTATCTCTTAGGAGATACCCTGAAGTGGAAATCCATTCTTGTGATTGAAAGGTATCTCCTAGGAAATATCAACAAGGTATTATAAGTGCCTTCAAAATATCACCCAATAATGCTTTTCATGTAAAGGAAAATTACACTTGTTCCTTGAAGGAGAAATAAACTCTTGTCCATATTTGAAACGTATATTTTTGGAGATTCCTTGAAGGATAAATCCAATCTTTTGCATGTTTGAAAGGTATCTCCTATAAGATACATTGAAGGTATTATAGGGGCCTTCAAAATATCACCTAATAGTACCTTATATGAAAAAGAAATTCCACTTGTTCCTTGTAAGAGAAATCCACTCTTGTGCCTATTTGAAAAGTATCTCCTAAGAGATACCTTGAAATCAAAATACACTCTTGTGAATTTTTTAAAGGTATCTCTTAGGGATACCTTGAAGATATTATAAAGTCTTTCAAAATATCACCTAGTAGAGCCTTTCATGTAATGAAAATTCCATATGTTCCTTGAAGGAGAAATCCACTCTTGTGCCTATTTGAAAGGTATCTCCTATGAGATACCTTGAAGGGAAAATCTAGTATTGTGCATTTTTGAAAGGTATATATTAAGAGATACCTTTTAGGTATTACAAAATCTTTCAAAATGTCACCCAATAGTGCATTCCATTCAAAGGAAAATTACACTTTTTTCTTACAGGATAAATCCACTTTTATCCCTATTTGAAATATATCTATTAGGAGATTTATTGAAAGGGAAATCCACTCTTGTGCATGTTTGAAATGTATCTCTTAAGAGATACCTTGAAGGTATTACAAAATCTTTCTAAATATCACTCAATAGTGCCTTTCATGCAAATAAATATTCCACTTGTTCCTTGTAGGAGAAATCAACTTTTGTGTCTTCTTTAAAGGTATCTCCTAGGAGATAACTTGAAGGAGAAATCCACTCTTGTACATGTTTGAAAGGTATCTCCTATGAGATACCTTAAGGTATTATAAAGGCCTTCAAAATATCACCCAGTAGTGCCTTCCATGAAAATTCCACTTGTTCTTTGAAGGAGAAATCCATTATTGTGCCTATTTAAAAGGAATCTCCTATGAGTTATCTTGAAGGGTAAATCTTATATTGTGTATGTTTTAAATTTATTTCTTATGAGATACCTTAAAATATCACCCAATAATTCCTTCCATGTAAAGGAAAATTACACTTTTTCTTTGAAGGAAAAATATATTTTTGTCCCTATTAGAAATGTGTCTCCTAAGAGATACCTTGAAGGGGAAATACACTCTTGTGCATGTTTGAAAGTTATATCCTAAGATATACCTTGAAGGTATTATAAAATATTTCAAAGTATCACTCAATAGTGCCTTTCATGAAAATAAAAATTTTAATTGCTCCTTATAAGAGAAATCCACTCTTATGCCTATTTGAAAGACATATCCTAGAAAATACCTTGAAGGGGAAACCCACTCTAGTACATGGTTGAAAGGTATCTCATAAGAGATACCTTGAAGGTATTACAAAGGACTTCAAAATATCACCTAGTAGTGTGTTACGTGTAAAATTAAATTCCACGTGTTCTTTGAAGGAGATTTACACTCTTGTACCTATTTGAAAGGTATCTCCTAGGAGATACCTTGAAAGGGGAAATCCACTCTTATGAAGTTATTACAAGGGCCTTCAAAATATCACCCAGTAGTGCCTTTTCCATGTAAAGGAAAATTTCACTTGTTGTTTGAAGGAGAAATCAACTCTTATCATTATTTAAAATGTATCTCCTAGAAGGTTTAGCTTTCTAAATTTCTCAAACTATAAAAAGTGAGGGAATAGTAAAATGAAGTGAATCTCATCCATAAAAAGCCCACCAAGTGGAACCAGTGCAAAAATACTCCTCTTGTTCGAAGCCAAATATTGGGCACTTTGAGATTTTATTAAGAGCATTGAGAAATTGAGATAAATGAAGAAAGAGTGTATGTAGGTGAATGAGGTAGCGAAGAACCATAAATCTAGTTTTAAAATAGAAACAAAGAGTAATTTTAAAGTAAATATCTCAGCATGGAAGCTTCTACATCATCATCTAAAAGTGGTAAGCATCCCTCAAAATAGAGAAACTATGGAATGAGTAGTGGTGGAAATATTCCCCCTAAGTATGCCATGATCAAATCCTACACTTCAACTACTACCCAAGCAAAGGAAAAAGTGACAAATACTAAGAAGGCAACCAAGGGGCCTTGCATGGACAAAACATTGGTAACTGATTTTGTGGATGGCATATTTGACCTAGAGTTAGCCCAAAATCCCAAGAATATGAGAGAGGGAACCCATGCCCAGATGCTTGAGATGATCATTAGGAAGGAGTATAACACTTTTGTATGTATAATATAGGATTTCACACTAGCACGTCACATGGTGCCATATATACACCCATGCCCCAAGGTCGTCACTCTCTACACAGAGAGATACAACACCAGTAATGACATGATAATTGGTAATTCCTTTCTAAAGGTTAAGCTTAGTTTAAATAACATTAGGTCAATGTTTTATCTCCCATAAAATCCCAAGGTAACTATTTGTAATATTGAGATCCTCTAGAGCATCTAGGATTCCTTGAGAGATAAGGCATGCTTCCTCAAATCTCTCCTTAAGGAAGAGGCCATAGAGATGCATCTGCTACCCATGTCCCATTTGAATTTTCCCATGTAGCACTTAAAAGACACCCTATCCATGATATTTTTCATCACAAAATGGTGATGTCAATGTCATAAAAAATTCTCACACAATATCTCTCAAAGGCTATCAAGATCATAGAGAATAGAGAAATGGAGGTTCACTGAATTACTTAAACTCTAGGAGTTAAGGGATCTAGAGGGTGATGCAAGGATTGTCTGATAGCAAGAAGTAAAGTGATGGTTCAACAAGAAGTCATCAAATCTAGGATTTAAACCTAAGGACCTAGTCCTTAAATATGACCAAAGGGCCGTTAAACTAAGGCAACATGTGAAATTTGACTCTCTATGAAAAGGACCCTTTTGCATCATCAGTGATTGGTAGGGAAATTTTTTCAAACTAGAAGATTTAGAGGGTAATGCCTTAGAGATCCCCATTAACAAGATCAACTTGAAGCATTTCATTTGAATTCCTATCATTCCTTATACATATTAGATAGTTCATTTTCTCTTTTGTTGTGTTTCCCCTCCTCATCATTACTTTTCCCCCTTTTCCTTTCTTTGTTGTTTCTTTTTCAAATAAGTGACTATTGGTATCACCACACATCTTCTCCCAAATCTTTTCACACATTTAAAACATTCCCTAAAAGATGGTTATCTACCTATTTCCCCTATCATTAGTGTCAAGATGATCCATTATGCATGGTTCCCCATAAGGATCATTGAAAATCATCTAAGGTAATGATTTAAGTGTGTGTACTACTCTTATAATTTATGGTATCACTCATATTTAAATTCTCCATGATGATTTTCCAAGTGGCACCAGTGCATAAATCCATCCCTTCCTACCCAGAAGTAATCACTTGCCATTTTTGTGTTTGAAGAGAGCATCAAAAAATTGAAGCAATCAGAAGGAAGACTAAAAACTAAAGGGAACTAGCAAAAGTGTCAAACCAATTTTCTCAAAAAAGGTAGAGAATTATTTTGAGAGTCAATCTTCATCATTTTGGGTAATGGAAGCTTCTACATCCTCTTTAGGAAGTGAGAAGCACCCATCAAAGTAGAGAGCTCATAGCTCAAGTAGTGGAGGATCGCTTCCTCCTACATATACCATGAACAAATCCTATGCTCTGACCCCCACTTATGTAAAAGAGAAACTCCCCAATATCTTGTTGGCCATGAAGAGACCTTATAAAGATAAAGCTTTGGTGATTAACTCAATAGATGAGATTTTTTTATCTAGACATAGCCTATAACCCTAAAAATTTGAGGGAGGGTACTCATGCTTGAAATCTTGACAAAATCAGTAAGAAGGAGTACCCCTCCATCAAATGCAAAATTTGGGACTACACCTTAACACAGTGCATGGTGCCTTACATACACCCTTGCCCTAAGATCATTGCACTCCACACCAAAAAGTATGATGGTCAAACCAATAAAATCATAAGAGGTGTATACCTTAGGGCTAAGATCAACACAAATAATATCAAAGAAATTATCTAACTCTTACATGATCCCAATGCTATCATCTATAGTATCAAGAGCTTATAAAGTGTTTGGGACTCTGAAGTGGAAGATAGGGCACATTTCCTTGGATCCCTTCTCGACCAGAAGATCATAGAGGTGCCTCCCATGCCCTTGTACCTATTGGCTTTCCCTATACAACATGTAAAGGATACCCTATCCATGTTAGGATTCATCTTGGGCAAGGATGTCGTTACTAATGTTAAAGAATTTTGGTTGGCATTAATCTTTTCCATGACCATGATAGAGTATGTGGAAAATTCTTAGATGGATTTCACTGAAGCCATCACCTCTACCATGAGAGAAAAGTTGCATAATTTCTTGATAACAAGTACCTTTTGGTATCCATCTTACCTCCAAGTTATTATCTAAATATATTCAATTGAACACCATGGATATGGATGTTTTCCCCAATATCGTCACCTTAATCACTACCTAGACCCACATCCTATCAATCATGGCAGACTACTATGAGTTCTCATAGTGGTTTATGGCTCTAGTTCTCACAAATATCAAGAAGTAAGATGTCATCCCCTCAATGACAAATGAACAACAAGCATGGATCAAAAGTAATAGGTTCCCAGTTGATTGGTTCTAGGGGGACCATTTCTCATTCATCCAAGTACATGGGTTTATGGGGAAGCCTCTCCAACTTCCCCATATGTTGACTAATAAGAGCTTGACCTTCAAGCTGGTGTGATAACTTGAAAATGTGAACTTCCTCTACAAGGTAGGAAAGAAGAAAAAGGGGATATATGGCATTCCCTTTTTTGGGATGACATCATGGTGCAAAAAAGGCACCAAGAATATCTCCTCATAATTAAGTCGGTAGAGCTAATCCTAGACCTGATAAATGATCGATGGGATTTTGACCTAATGTGATATATAATAGGATTAAAAACCACCAGTGCACCTAAGCATTAGACCTGACCATATTTGGAGCAAATGAAGTCACCTATGAAAGATCTCCCTCAAAATTATGTGGACCTTGCCTTGATCTCTCAAGACATCCCCAAGCTATTGGAGTCTTTTTATGATAAAGTCTAATATTTTGACCCCACAAAGATGATATCTAAGATGATGAAGTAGTAGCTAAATGCCTTAGGTTAGAGCAAAGAGAAGAAGGATTCCTTCTTAAAATATACATATGATCTCAATAGACCACGTTGCTTTGTATGAAGATGCCCTGAACAAGAAATTTGAAGAGTTGTAAGATGAGGCCCACCCAAAAGAGAATAAATATATCGTGGAAGGGGAGTCCACACAAGAGATTGAGGTGTCTAGGGATGATAAAGAGGAAGATACCCTAAAAGAAGACATAGGGAACACTTCTTCAAGAAAATAAGAGTTATAAATGATGGTGGACTAGTCCCCACTGATATGGCCATCATCCCTACCCCTTATGTCATGGCCTCATAGTAGAAACAAGCACCCCTTAGGTACCTCATTATTTGGTCATCTCAGATCAAGAATATTGAGGCACCAATTTGTAACCCACCAATGGTTCTTTCATATAAGAAGACCCAACTTTTTGGTCCTCTGTTTTCTACCTCTACCTCCTTCACCACTTCCCCATTCCCCTCCATAGCTCCAACACAAGTTGCAGTGACAGCTACCACCTAATCAAGTTTTATGTCTCTTCCCATCACCCCTTCTTTAGCCTTGATAGCCCCATTTAAGGTTGAAACAATTCCAACTACCCAACCTGACACTTCATTAACCCTAATCTTCTCCTCATCCCCTTATCCCACTATCAGATCTGACCCATGATCTTCCATCTTTCATATCTCTTCCCTCATGCATTTTCTCACTCCCCCACCATCATCATCCACCTCATCCTGAATCATCACATACTAACCATTCTCCCTACCCTATGGGCTCCCACCATTTTCACCTTCATCCCTTGTTGTTCATTTGCTCACTCCCATAAGATCAGGGTCTTAAGGGTACACTACCTCAAGGAACCCCTTTCATGGGTGAAATCATACAAACACTAGATAAACTTCAATAATAGATGGATGTAGTGAGGGTGGCCCATGTAGCCTAGATGGAAAAGAAGAGGGGAAAATGGGATAAAATTGAATCCCAACCCCACATGTGGTCATTTTATGACCCTAGATAGTACTCTCACCTAGTCACCCATCTAACCACTCAGTTAATTAAGCCCCAATAATAGATGTAATCAGGGGATGAAACCATCTAAGCCATTGGAATTTACCTTAGACAAGCCCAACCCAATGACAAGGTTAAGCATATGGATGAAATTTAGAGGTTAGTAAATATAAACTACATCAAGGTAGCCCATATTTGGAGAAAGTCAAGTAGGAGCTCATCAAGGTCAAGGCCATAGTTAAATGCCTCAAGGTTGAGGCTAAAGCCAAAGATAATGACCTCAACTAGGCAATAATTGACCTCAAAAACCACATCATAATATAAAGCTTCTAGGTTAAAGCTAACAAGTAGATGGCCACTGAGACCAACTATAAGAGGTGAAGGTAGAATTGGATACATTTCATGAGAATCTCTCTAATGTAGAGTGGGCATTCCAACTACTCTAAAACTTGACACAACAAGACTCCTCGATCAAGGAATAAGAGGTCAAAATATTAAATAATGACCTCACTACTCACCCTCAAGTCATATAAATCCTTCCTCTAATCCAAAAAATGTATAGGTCTTACTACAAATAAATCAAGGTAACAGTAGCAAGCCTAAAAGTGATGATTATTTTCATCACTAATGCATACAAGCTGACAACCCACGTGATCTTGTTTGTAAACTAAATGATCACCTTCATTTCCCCTAAGGATCCAAGCTTGGAAATCCTAGTCCAGAAGATTTGTAGTGCCTCTCTTGAGTATTTATGAATAGTAGGTGTGGTTGACTAAAGGTAAAAGATAATAAAGGTGAATGATTTCCTAAGATACAATAAGGTAGAAAATAAATGCAAGGCATTCCTCAATGCCTTAGAATATGTGGTCTAATAAAGGAAGGGATGCATAGAAAAATTGATCCAATTGAGGCTCCCCTCTACTTTCTTGATCAATAATAACATTGTCCCTAAGGATCAGTTTAAGGCACTACTCAAACAAAAATAGAATGACTATTCTATTTTTATGACCCTTGGTCACACCCCTAACACTTTCAAAGTGGAGAATATTTTGCACCCATTGACCTAGCTAGAGTTTCAAATGTTGGTAGTGGTTGAAAGACTAGGGAACATCTCCTTTAAGGAGATATTTGACTTGGATAGAGCCTTTGAGGCTCTCAATAAAAATACCTAACAAAAGGAGGAAGAATGGGCACCCTTGTAGGAAACCCTAAAAAATTTATAAATTTCAATCTTCCCCCCATTTTTGAAGACTTATACCTTAACTGTTCTAAGAACTAGAGTTTTTTGTGTTCTTCCATCTGTAGGTAGACTGCCCTATGAGTCACCAAGAATTGTGGATCATAAATCCATAATTGATAATTTTTTAGCAATTCAAATTACAACCTTAGATTCACTTGATAGTAAGCAGTTCCTTAGTGTCTCTTAGCTTTCGGCCCTTTCAGCCCCTTTTTCATCTCCAAGCCACTTTCCCTATTTTTATTTTTGTAAAGTGCCAACCTCTTCCTTCTATCTCCATTCTTATTTTTTATTAACGCTCTAAAATGGCATTTTCCTAAAAACTTCAACTAATTGCTACATGTAGGGAAATATATTGGTGGAGTCTACAAATAAGAACATGATCCAACTAATCAAGAGAATGGGAAATGATAAGTAAAAAGACTAGCACTTGCATGTGAGAATAGTTCTATGGGAAAATTGCATCACCCCTAAACAAATTTTTAAAACTTCTCTATACAAGCTAGTATGCACAGGGATAATCACCAGTCAATCACCTCACATACTTCCATATTTCTCCCCTTCAACTCTCATTATCTATTTTCTCAGATCTATGGGAGTATGATCTGATACTTTGTAGTAGCAATTAGATATTCCATTTATGTTTCCAAAGGGGATTCCCTTTATAGGAAAGATCATCCAAGTGCCAGACTGGTACTAATAGTAGGTGGATGTAGCATATGGTTCTTATTCAATCCCCTAATGTCTCTAAGGTAGAGAAGATCTTGCACCCACTCATCCAGCTGGAGTTCTAGATGCTAGCAGTGGTTAAAATCTTGGTAAAATTATCCTTCAAGGAGATAATAGATCTAGATCAAGCCTTTGATGGTATCAAGAAGAAGACCCTACTTAAGGATGAAGAGTGGGTGCCCTTATAGGTATCCCTTAAAAAAATTTAGGTTTCCACACCTTCCTCCCAATTTTATAGTTTTGCTTTGACTAGTCTGAGTGTTAAAGTTTTTTGGGTTCTCCAATCCATAGGCAAACACCTCTATGAATCACCAGGAATTATGGATCATAAATCTACATTTATTATTTTGGAGTAGTTTTTTTATGGCTTTAGACATGCTCAATAGTTAGTAGTTCCTCATCACCTTCTAGTGGCATCCCTTTTAGCCTATTTCTTCTTTAGGCCTACTTTCAAATTTTATCTAAGTCCCAACCCTCATCCTTTTCTAATGCGTGGTAGTTCGGTGCTCATCCAACTTAAAGAGAGTTATGTCTCACTCCAGAGAATTGCAACTTGATGCGTGTCATCTTTGTGCTTTCTCAAAAATAGTGTTGGGTTATCAGAGCTTAGAAGAGCACCATTAAACAAAGGTGTGGGTCCATCATAATGAGCATAGATTTTGAAACACTTTAAACTTAGCTTGAAGTGTAAGGTGATGAATTTTAGGAGGATCAAGGCAATTAGATGTATCATAGTAGGGATAGCTCTAAAAGAGAACACATGGGATCACCTCGCTTCTCCCAAACATCTAGGATCCTAGTTTCTCTTTCTCTAGGAACCCACCTCACCTATATATTTTAGGATTTTCTCATTTAGAAGGGGATAGATATCATTTTTGTGAGTTATCAAATTTTTATTCGCCATTGTCATAAACTACGAATAGTATAAGTTAGAAACTTTTTTATTCTATAACCTTAACAAGTACATCTCATGAGTGTGAAAGGACACTTTGTATTTTCCCCCTTGTGTCCTTCTATATTAATTTTCCATATACAATAAAGAGTATGTGATGTTCTATGTTATTTGGATTGGTAAATTATCTATATCTATTATTTCTTTGTTTTATATTCTATAGTAGGGGAAATCCACTCTTGTGCATGTTTCAAAGGTATCTCCTAGGAAATACCTTGAAATTATTATAGGGGCCTTTAAAATATCACCCAGTAGTACCTTCCATGTAAAGGAAAATTCTACTTTTTTCTTGAAGGAGAAATCCACCCTTGCACTTGTTTGAAAGGTGTCTCCTAGGAGATACCTTGAAGGGGAAATCCACTTTGTGCATGTTTGAGAGGTATCTCCTAGGAGATACTTTGAAGGTATTATAGGATCCTTCAAAATATAACATAGTAGTGCCTTCTATGTAAATAAAAATTCCACTTGTTCCTTTAAGGAAAAATCCAAAAAATGGACTTTAGGCTAAACAAATTAGGCTAATATTTAATCATGATTTGATCAACTAAAGCTAATAAAAGATCAATTTAACATTGAAGCAAAAAGACCCTAAGCATGTTCATTTCCAAATAAAATTATATTGAACCTACAATATAGAAACACAAGTAACATTAGAAAGGGTAAAACCATGATCATATAAAAAAATGTTCATTAATCCAAATGAGAGTCGAGAACAATTTATAACCAAAATAGGCATGAATGATCTCCAAATTAGAAAATGTCACTTGGTAGTGAGTGAGATTAGTTCCTATAGACAATAATAAATATTAAATTTAGGGATAGAGAACATATACAAGCTTAAACCAAGTGACATAGGTTAAAGTTTTCAATATGATAAAATGACCATCCCACAAAAATAGTTCAAGAAAATCAATGTCTTGGGGAAATTATCTCAAGCAAATTATTACGTAGGCCAAAGTGGAAATGACAAATATCTTGAAGGGTATTTTTAAAAAAGACCAAAGGGAACTTTATGAATGTCTGAAGGGCACTTCTCATTAGGGAAAAGTTTGGAAAAAAATTCTTGAAGGGAAAATGGCCATTCCAAAAAGGATGAAGGGTAATTTCAAAAGGCTTGAAGGGTGCTTTCAAAAAACCCGATGGGTAATTTAAAAAATCCCAAAGGTTACTTTCAAAAATCCAGAAGGTTATTTTCAGAAGTCCTAAAGGGCATTTCTCATCATCGAAATGGATCCAAAGGGCCTTTTCATCATCAACCATCTTTATTTATTTTTTCCCTTCCTCTTGCTATTTTGTTTTATAAATAAGTGTCATTGGCACAAGTGGACAACATATTCATCACACATCCTTTCCCCCAGTTCTCTCAAATCCCTAAAAACACTCTTTGAAAGATAGTTATCTATGCACCTTACCTGAAATTAATATCATACAGTCCATCATGCATAAATTCCCATGATGATCATCACAAATCTATGGTGTATGGCTCTCTAGGCTTATGTACCACCCCCATTATTTATGAGGGTGCCTCTTTCTAAAATATTATCATGATGGACATAGCTAGTAGTGGTAATAATGCATAGATATCCATTTTCTCCTTTCAATCCAAACATTTCACACTTTTTGATTTTGGATCAGGCATTAAGAAATTTGGAAGGAAATAAAGACAGTTTGCAGGATGAATGAGGTAGTAACCACCAATCTAGTCTAATAAGCAAAAGTAGAAAATGGTCATTAAAATAGATACAAATATGGAGGCCTCTATGTCCTCATTCGATAGTGGAAAACATCCCTCAAAGCTAAGAACCCACAATTCAAAGAGTGAAGGAGATCTTAAATTTAAGCACATAATAGATAAAGCCTACACTTCAGTCCCTATTCAAGTGAAGGAGAAGGTGTCATATACCAGACCAATGACTAGGGGACCCTATAGAGACCAAACTTTGATAATTGATTTCATGGATAATATATTTGATCCAAAATTGAATAAAAACCCCAATAATTTGAGTGAGGGTGCTTACACCCAAATTCTTGATAGGGTAAGCAAGAAATTTTATAACACCTTCAGATGCAGATTATGGGAAAGTATGATGCCACAATACATGGTGCCTTAATTACACCTATGCCTTGAGATTATTTCCCTTTGCCTAGGAATATATGACATCTATACTAGAGTGATTGATGGTAATACCCACTTAAGGGTAAAAATTAGTATATATGATATTAAAGAGATGTTCAAGCTTCCTTATGACCCAAAGCCATTATTTGTAACATCAAAAGCCTTGAGCTTTTCTAGTATTCGTAGGTCAATAATAAGGTGGGTTTACTTAGGACTCTACTCAATTGTGAGGTGATCGATATGCCTCTACCCATGCCCTAGTTGGTCTTTCCTATGTATCATCTGAAAGAGACTTTGACTATGCTAGCTTTCATCTTAGGAATGGATGGAGATGTCAATGTCTATGAATTTCAGCTAGAGGTATTATTCCTATTGACATAAAAATAAAATGGGTAGGAATTTAGAATAGACATTGTCAAATCTGTTCATTCCAACATGAGGAATGAACTAGATAATTTCTCAGCAATGAGTACCTTTACTTCATTATATACTTGATCTTACACCAACATTCCCATTTATTATCCAAGTATCTCTAGCTTAACACATCTGATACTAAGAATTTTCTCCATGTAGTAGCCTCCATCATAGTATGGACTAATGTCTTATCAAATAATGGGGACTACTATGAGTTCTCAGAGTGGTTCATGGCTCCAGTTCTCATAGATCTCAGCTGAATGGATGGAACTTCTAAGATGTAGAATTATTAACAAGCTTGGCTCTCAACCAATAAAGTCCCAATTGATTGTTTTGTGGAACCCACTTCTCTTTCATGCAAGTACATAGTTTCAAAAGAGATTCCTTCCAACTTCCCCACACATTGACAAACATAACCTTAGCCCTTGAGTCATCTCACCAACTTAATGTGATAGACTTTGTCTATGGGGTTGTGAAGAAGAAAAAGGGTATATATGATGTCCCCTTCTCAAGGGGTGACATCATAGTGCAAAAAAGGAATCAAGGGTACTTCCTCATGTCCAAGCTAGAGGAAATTAGCCTTGATTTGATAAACAACTAATGGAACTATGATCTGAAAGGATACATAACCAAATTGAAGACCACCAGTGCTCTCAAGAATTAAGCTTGGCCTTACATGGAGCAAAGGAAGTTTCCTACAGAGAACATCCCCCAAAATCATGTAGACCTAGTTCAGATTTCAAAAGATGCCCTTAAACCATGGAAGTCTTTTTATGACAAGGTCCAAAAATATGACCCAACCCAAAATTTATCAAAGAGAATGAAAGGTCTACTCACCCAATTAACTTGGAGCATGTAGAAGAAAGTTAACTTCATCAAATATAGGTTTGAAAATGACAAAATATTTAAGGGCTTGTATGATGATGATCAAAATGAGAAATTCAAAAAGCTTTGGGATGAATTTTACCCAAAATAGGTCAGTTCTAAGGAATAATATAATCACAAGGTCAATATGGGGGAATGATGAAGAATAAGAAGACACTACCATGGAGGAATCAAGGGACACACCCCCGAAAAGAGAATAAAAAAATCAGAGACAGTGGCCACCCAAGAGCCTTTAATGTGGCTGAATCCCACATCTTCAAATCTATCAACCCCACAATAATAGTAAGATCCCTTTAGGCACCTCATGGCTAGGTCATCCCAACTCAAGCACACCAAAGCACCTATTTCTAATCCTCCACCAGCTTCCCCTTAAAAGAAGATCTAATTCATGGATCCTTTACTTTACACCTCTACATCTTTCTCCACTACCACATCCCCCTCTATAGTTTTGCAATAGGTTATGGCATCATCTATTACCTAGCCAAGTACTTTGCCTCCCCTTCTCACTTCATCATTTTCCCTAGTATCCCTACTACAATTAGAATTACCTTCCATTGCTCAACTTGGTACAAATTTATCCCCAATCTCCTCCTCATCCAATCAACCTATCACTAGGTCTGACCCCTTCTCTTCTGTTATAATTATCTCTTCCCACATCCCTTTCCTCACTTCCCCACCTTCATCTTCCACCTCATGCCCCTAGTGATGCAATCCCCATTAATCCTACCCTATAGACTCCCATATTTCTCCCTTTCAACTAATCACTTTTGTTCACTCACCTCCATAGGCATAGGTCCTACTTATTCACAATAGCAATTAGCTATCCCATTTATGCTTTCACAAGGGAACCCATTTGTGGGAGAGATCATTCAAGTAGTAGACAATTTATGGTAGTAGGTAGACATAGTAAGGGTATCTTGAAAGGCCCAAATGAAAAATAAAAGGGGAAAATAGGCCAAGGATTATATCAAGGCTCATATACAGTCATTTTAAGACCCAATGCAATAATCTCTTATGGTCGCTCAATTGAATCTATAAGTAGTGAACCCCTTGAACATATGCAACCAGGGGACTAAATTATCTAAGCTATCAACCTTAATCTTAGTTAAGCCTGGCCCATTTATAGATTTGAGTTTATAGAGGAGATGTAAAAGTATTTGATAATAGATTATGTTAAGGTGGCCCGTTAGCTAGAGAAGACTAAGATGGAACTCTCAAGAGTAAAATCTATGGTTGATCTCCTCAATATTGAGGATAAAGCTAAAGATATTAACCTTACTAAGGTATGGATAGAGATATATGGTAGTATCCTAAATGAATTTTTTCAAGTAGAAATTGATTTACGTAGATCTATGTAGACCAAGTTGTATGAGTAAGAGGAGCTGAATGAAATCTGCCAGAAGCTCTGTGACATAAATTGGTCATATCAACTATTATAGAACCAAGAAAAAAAATACTCCTTATTCAAGGACCAAGATATTAAAAAGTTAAAAAATCACCTTGAAGCTCACCCTTAGGCCACTAAGATCCTTATCATAGTCCAATAGCTATAAAAATCCCATTGGGAATGGATCAAAGTCACGATGTCAAACCTAAAGGCAACAATAACCTTCATCACAAACATGACAAATCTATCCTCTTAGGTGAGCATATGTTGATCAGATGATCGTTTTCATCTCCCCTAAGGTCCTAAAATCTTATAGCCTTATTTAAAAGATCTACAATGATTTTCCCAAAGCATTAATTATAGTAGGGGTGACTGATTAGAGGTAGGTAATGGCAAAGGTAAATGATTTTTTAAGTTACAGTAAGGTAGAAAATAAGTACAAGGCATTAATTAATGCCTTAGATAAAGTGGCCTAAGAAAGGTGGGTATATATAGAATAATTAGTCCAGTTGGGACTCCCCTCCCCTTTCTTAGCAAATAACAGTGTCCTCCCTGAGGATCAGATCAAGACATGACTTGATCAAAAATAAGATGACTAGACCATCTTTTTATCTCTCGATCAAATTCCTAATTCCTCTAAGATGGAAAAAATATTGCACCCACTGTCTTAGTTAGAGTTCCAAACATTGGTGATGGTTGAGGGCTTGGGAAACATCTCCTTCAGGGAGATGATAGATTTGGATAAAACCTTTGAGGCTCTAAAAAAACCCAATCAAAAGATGAGGAGTGGGTACCCTTATAGATAGCCCTTCAAAAGTTATAGATTTTTTCACCTTCCTCTAAATTTTGGTTTTGTTTCATCTAATCTAAACACCAGAGTTTTAGGCTCTCCCTCCCATAGGCAAACATCATTGTGAGTCACCATGAACTATGGATTTGAAATCGACATTTTTTCATTTTTGAAGTAGTTCATTTCTCTTTTTGAGCTCACTTGGCATCAACATGGTTCCTCGGCACATTCTGATGGATCTCCTTTTGGTACTTCTTTTTTAATCCCCCTTTCAAAATTTTGACAAGGTCATAGCCTTCATCCACCTTTGACACATGGAATTTCCACACTTGACCTCACCAAAGATGTCCCTAACTACTTTGATGAAGTGCGTGTATGACATGTGTCATATTTTCACTTGCCCAAGAGCTATGTTGGTTCATTAGTATTTAAAGAAACACCATTGGATAATAGTTTGGGTCCCCCTTTCGAGTAAGGCTTTTAACACACTTTAAGTTTGTCTTAAGGTTTAATCCTTTGATTTTTGAAGGCCAAAACCTTTGAGCTTATTATTAGTGGATGTCTCCAGGAGAAAACACGTAGCACCACCTCACTTTTCCCAAGCGTAGTGGTATTAACAAAATAATGTAGTTGATCTAGAGGCCACTTACAGTCATGAGCCTAAGACCTCCTTTTAGTTTAAATGATGTCATCATGGTCATAAAGAGGGAATCATTTTGTAAGGATCAGATGGTGATCATTTTATTTCTTTGCATTCTCATTTTTATGGAAAACCATTATAATAGATTAGGATAGTAACAATTAGCATTTTTCTATTTTACAACCTTCAAAATAATAATTTCATCCTACATCTATAATGCTTTCCATAGGAAACTATTTGTCGAGAGTAAGATATTTAGGCATCAACAATATCAACTAGGATATTCCTTCATGGGTAACTTGAAATATCTCTTAGGAGATACTTTGAAGCAATTACAAATCTCAATAACTCTGGTCAAGTTCATACTCAAGGTATCCAATAGAAGATTCCTTTGAGGGCCTTCTAATACCTTCATGAATAACTTTAATGTATCTTCTAAGAGATACTTTTAATATATTAAAAGGATTTTCAAGGGAAAAATTGTTAAACTGGACTGAGATGGAAAGAGTATGTGCACATGAGGACCTAAAGTGCATGCTCTCCCAAGTATTAGAAGGTCCTTCAAGTTATCAAGTTATCAACTAGTAGTGATTTTAAGGTGAAGGGAAGTTCTAATAGGAGATATATTCAACTTCCCTTTGAATGTACGACAACACCCTTTGAGGTGTCCACTAGGAGATTCCTTGAAGAAACTTAATTTAAACTTGTAATACCATCATGGTTAAATTGAAGATATCTCCTATGAGATGTTTTGTAAGAAAAATTCACTCTTATGAATGATTGAAAGGTATCTCCTAGGAGATACCTTGAATTTACTTATTGATGGTAATTTTGACACATATTAGAAACATACTTCCCCTCATGTTTCTTCTTTGAAATAAATGTTTGTGGATTCATTTTCCCATCAGATTATATTCACTGGTGCATATAATTTATTTTTCATTTGGTCATACCTTACTAGCTAAAGTGTGAGTTGATATATATATTACAAAAATTGAATATGTATTTTGTATTGCAATTTAGAATTAACATTTTTTTATATTCATTTATTCACTACTCAAACACAAAAAAAATTCATGAACTGATGCAATATGCAACTTGAATTTTACAAAATATCAACATTTAAATCATTTCAATTATTTTGCACAATGTTTTTGGGTGAAAAAAGAATTACCACACTTAAAAGGCAGAATGCAGCCTCACTTAAAGAGAATTTTGATAAAAGGTAGAAGAAGGCCTCACTCCAAGATAATTTGGATAGAGTACTATTTAAAATACTAAAACTATAATTAAATCCACATAAACATGTCCATTTTATGGTGGTGATAAAATTACTCTTACTAATTGGTATTTTGAATTGTTTAGTCCACCAAATATGCATCCAGATATATACCTATTTAGCACTACATCAGGAAAAGAATCTTCTCTGATTGGAATAATCTTGGCCTATGATAAGGATGAACTTGAAGATTACCTTCAATTCCAATTAGAAATATGGAATGAAGAAGAGGATATTCTCTATCGAGCTACAGTTAGTTTCAATAAATTTACACCTAGTAAAATGGAGTTGATAAAAATTAATTTTTCTCCTTCGTACGAAACATTTGGGTTTCATTTGAATATTTATGACAAATTTCAAATGTATAAGTTGATAGATAGAGATAATTTGATCATTAGAATACAAAACATGTTGAAAGAAAAACATGAACAAGGGGAAACAACTTCTTCTACTTGTCACCATGTAAACATGTATTTAATATACCCTACAAATATGATAGAAAAAACATTGAACAAAATAATAAAAGTAAGGGAAACATATTTATATGTAGATTTGAAAGAGACCATACAAGTACTCACATTAGTGGATAAAAATAAGATCAAACACAACATTGGAACATTTTTCTTGACACAAACTTATGATGAGACACACAATGAATTCTTTACATGGTATATTTCCTTTAGCAATCACACCTTGAACATTCATGTAGGGCTCTATGAATTGTGGGATGCAAATATTAAAATAAGAAATCTCAATGAAAGAGAGGTGAATGATATAATTCATTCATTTTAAAACATAATGAGGTTCCAATGAAGGATGCTATGTTAATTCCTTGTGATCTAAGCAACCTTGACCATTTTATTGAATCAAACAAAGTCCTATAAGATATGATGGAGAAAAAAATTGTAAGGTTCACAATTGTAGATGGCCAACACACAATCATAACAAAGAATCATTTTAGAGGAAGAATACAATTCACAATCATTGAGAAATAAATATTGTGTTAGAAGGGCAAGATTTATGAAAACTTATACTCTGTTCCATATTGTGCACAAAATATGTAATCAATATAATGAAGCTAACAAAATAATTTATAAGGCTTCATTTGTAGAAAGATTTTGATCTGCACGTGACCTTATCAAACTAAGAGGTTGGAAGAATCTTGAAATAGGGAATAAAAATATGGAAGATATACATGAACAAGATAAACTCTTATTCACACAAATGAACCATTTGGCAAAACAACTATAGGAGAGAAAATGCCTTCTTTTCATGGAACAACATATTCATGATTGTTTTGTAAGGCATTTGATTTATTTGAAATTGGTACTTTACCTAGTTTAGATAAATAATATTTAAATATGATTAATACAATAGTACTTAAAAATATTCAAGGGCTTTTAGACAAACAAAAATTAAAACTAGCAAATTTATTAGAAAAAAGGTCTATTTCCTTCTTGAAAACCCCTTGGTACAGTAGCATGGATAATCGGTGCAAAAAGGTGAAGTTATAAGGTAACATATTATCAAAAATTATAGACTATTTCATCAATCATGATATGACACTACCATTAGACTAAAAAATTAAACCTAAATAGGTAATGGATCATTAAAATTTTTATAAAAAGGTTTGATGATTTGTGTGTTCCGAACAAAGGTATTTTAAAAAATAAAAAAACTTGAGAAACATTATCTCAAGATTCATTAAGCATATTGAAAATTTATCTACATAATGATGGAGGTCATCTTCCTAGGATACATATAGAAATATTCAACTACCATTACATGCCCCCTTATTTTTGACCATCCATTTCAAAAGATTTTCATGAAACATTAATTCTTGGTCTGAATGTTGATTTGATAATTATTGACCTTCTAAATCTCACTAAATTTTTTAAGGAAGAATACCTTCACTTATTTTTTCAGGCATTGATTGAAAAATTTATTATCTGGGCCTTCAATGTATTCATCATCCACAAACTAAAACATTATCCTACCATTCAAACCTCTCAAGAATCTACGTGTTAGTGATTTTTGTTACACACAAGATATGGGTGTCATACTATGGGATCCAAATATTTATGGATTAGATTGGACACATATTATAGGTATCAATTTTTGTTAGGATCTAACTCATTTTTATCTGCAAGGTTTCTACCTCCATTTACAACAAAGTAGATTATAGGATAGCTTTGACATCTACAAAGATGTACCAACATTTAAAATGATTGGTTCACACAAAATAATAAGACCATTTAAAAATGAACTAGATACCATATTTTGTGAGACATTTATCTCTACTATTAAAGATTTGGATGCATTGACATGCTAGGTGTATATACAGGAGCTGGATTGGTGTGTGTTTGTATAAAAGTGCAAATAAATTTATCTTTCATTACAGAAACTATAGAACAAATGATTCTTAATGTTTAATTTCAAATTTATTTGACAAATTCAAAGCAACCAATACAATAACAACCACTTTGATCAATACCAAGTGCATTACATTTTTAATTTATTTTATAATCATGCTTCATTTTTCAAATATAACATATTAACAATCTTTCAGTGTGTATGATTTATTTTTCAAACCTAAAAGCTTATCAATGTTTTGATGTGTATCACCAATGTCATTTCATGAAAGTGAAGAAATAGTAATAACAAAGAATCATATCAATGAATATAACACATCACAAGTTTAAGAAGGTAACATAAGATCAAGCATATTTTTAATTATATAATTTTTTATTTATCAATGATTCATAATACTAATAGAATATTTATTCATATGTTTATGTCTCAATTAAAATAGTTCACAATGTAGCTCTAGCACTTTGTGTATACAACACAACAACCCACGACACAAATTTGTAAGTTGGTGCCTCCATGAAAACAACACAAGGTAAAACTTTAAAACAAGACATTTTTAAAATGCAAATATCAAATAAATTGATAATGAGAATTTTTAGCTACTACATTATATAATACCTTGTAGGGAATAAGGAACCAAATTTTCAATGAATGAGTGTACCCATAAAAACTACAAAAATACAAAAAAAGGTGAAACCCCTTTCAATAAATGCATAATTATAAAATTTCATACAATTTTAGAATATATTAATTATATTTATTTATTTAAACACATTACAATTGATTTTTTGTTCATGGATAGGAGATCATAGAGGATAATAAAATATAGAGTTGCATCATCTTGGGATTTGGAAGTGTGGTTCATTTTATTGTTGTGTAAACTAAATGTGGTTGTATTTACCCTTTAAAATGTTGTTTACAAGTTTAATTTACCTATTACAATGTTTTTTGCATGTTTAATTTACCCAGTTTAAAATAAAAAAATATGTGTTATACTATGTCTTCAATATAATAAATTTTTATGAGAGTATACATGTGTTATTTATCAATTGAAAAAATATATAGTGTGTTAGAAACAATTGCATTGCTATTTATTTAAGCTATTTTAATTGGATGTGTCTTATTGGTATTATGTGAATTTAGTTTAACTATTAAGGTGTATTATATTCATTTTACTTCATTGATAGTAAACTATGACTTAGAAGAGTAAATCCTATTTTATTTGTTGTGAGGGGATGTGTAAACATATAAGTATGTATTGGTATGCATCAGAACAGTTGACACTTTCATTACTATAAGAATATAGATGTTAGTTAATCAACGTCAAATTCCTATTAACATCTATTAAAAATGAGTTATGGAAAAACCAAACTAATTCAGATTAGAATACATTCATGGTCAAGTTACAAAGATTCAAATGAACTTTTATATGCATGTGTGTTACAAAACTGGCAATAGAAATGGTACATATGTGTATAATGAGTATTATATTTATAATGTGCCGGAGCATGTACTTATTTTTATATGTGTTTATATGAATATTTATAATATTTAAATAAATTCAAAAAAAAATGAATCAAATGAAATGCATTATGTTTTTATGTTACAATAAGAAATGCAAATCAAAATCACATCAATGACCAGTCTAGTAACTTGTAAAACATTTTCTTAAAAAAAATCCATGTCATATCTCTTATAATATAATATTCTTAATAAATTATTAATTTTTTTTTTAACAAATTGTAGACATTCCAAAGGAGGAGCTAAAACTGAATTCTAAAAAACTATTGATTTTGGGGTTGGATGACTTATTATTTATTGTGCACAAAATCAAAGATATACAAATGCATGATACAAGGAAAAAAGAAGATTATAAAATTGAAAATATATCATACTACATTTGATATCATTCCAGTGAAATTTTGAAGGTACCACTACAATATTTTTCTCAAGTTGGCATTTGGTTAATAATAGAGGACAATCATTTGAGGATACTCATTCAAGCCATGGGTTAAACAAGTTCAAATTTCATGTTTGTTTGGGGAAAAAATATTCTAAGCTATTCAATATAAACATAAAAATTTAGATGAAGTTATTTTTAAAGGGACCTTCAAAGATTAATTTTCAATTACCAACATGTTATTCATTGATTGTAATTCTGAAAATTGTGTTACAAATCAAAAATTGAAAATGAGTTATCTTACATAAAGTAAATATACTGGAAATGGAAGTTAGATAAAAGAAAAGGATTGGAGAATCAAATGTCAATTATCACATTCTTGAGAGAAAGGAAAAAATCCATGCCAAGAGCTGTGAACCAATGTTTAGAAAGATGTAACTTCACATGATTCTTTCAAGTGTATTTATTGATTATAAACTATAATTGTAGTAATAAACATTCTCATCAATTTCATACAAATCAATTCTAAATTATTTCAAAAATAGCTCAACTAATTTCAAAATAATCAATTCTAATTTAGAATTATTTTGTTCTTGTTATTAGTGCAATTTGATTTATAGTTGAAGACTCTTTGAAATTATTGAATTAGTATATTGACATTTCTCATTCAGAAGATCTTTCCAATGAATAACAAACAATTGTCAAGATATTTTATTATGTAGATGAACTAGATAGCTTAATATATTTTTCTCCATAAATTATCTAGTGAAATTGTGCCACATGTCCTAATAATAAAGGCTACTTCAAAGGATCAATGATCAATATGAAGGCCCAGAAGGGTGCCATGAGTTTGGAACAGTCCAATCTATTCAAAATGATCTGCTCACAAATGGTTTGAAATAATTCAGTTTATTTGGAATATATAAAACATATTTATGAATAAAATATTCTCCATTCCACATTAGTGGGTATAATTTCAAATTATTTAAAATATCCTAATTTAATAGAAATGATCTATGCTCAAATGGTTTGAAATAGTCTAATTTATTTGAAATAAAAAAAAATTATTTTAGGGGAAAATCTTATTTTGAATCACTCCATTTTATAGGTATAGATCTAAATTATTCAAAATATCCCTATTTAATAAAAATGATCTATGCCCAAATTCTTTGAAATAGTCCAATTTATTTTGAGTAGAGCAAATTTATTTTTGGAGAAAATTCTCTTCACTCCACTTTAGTGGGTATAAGTCCATTTTATTTAAAATAGCCTGATTAATTTGAAATGATCTATTTCTAAATGCTTTTAAACACTCCAATTTATTTAGAATAAATGAAATTTATTTTTTGGAGAAATTTTTTTCCACTCCACTTTATGGGCTATAAGTCCAAATTATTCAGAATAGTTAAATTCATTCAAAATGATCTATGGCCCAAATGGTTTGAAACAGTCTATTTTAATTGGAACATAATAAAATTATTTTATAAAAAAAATTCTCCACTCCACATTAGTGAGTATAAGTCTAAATTATATGAAATAGTCCTTATTACATATATCCATGTAAATCTGATTCACTTACCATAACTATGTTAACTAATTAAATAATCACACATCTCCTTAGGTAATTTCTTTTAGTGATGGTTAGCTAGTTTCACCTTTATCTCATTCGACCTATACCAATGTTTTTGGCTTTTCTCTAACTGATTGTCGTAACACTTTTTATCTCTAAAAAAATCAATTGAAAATTAGAAATGATATATACATGTACAATATGGTTATAACATTCACACACATCAAGGTTGAAGATGAAAATTGAATGGAATTAAATATGAAATTTAAGTAATATGTAGAGGCAAGAACCCTATTGAGTTGCACAACATGCAAAAAAGACATCAAATGATTAATTTATTTATATTTAATATTATGTGGGAGGAACTTTCATCAAAATTAATATTTGCATTCATATAGTACATATAATTTTTCTCCTTATTCTAGATATTATTTTATCATAATTTGAAGTTAATTCATGTATTAGCTCTAATTGAGATAAAATGAATATAGAGATAGAAAATTTTGTCAAATAACTTGTGATAGAAAAAATTAAAATGAATAATCAATAAATATGAAAGATTATAAAATGAAATAAGGATAATTATTAACAACACAAGTGCACTTGTCTATTTTTTATTTGTATTTTAACTATGTGTAATTAAATTATAGATAAATCTAATCAAAATAGATTGATCCTGCATATGCAATTGGAACTTTCAATGTAAATAATTAGGGTGAGCATCATATGGAAGCAACCAATATTTAATGGTATAACATTCTTCTACTAGCCAAATTTTTCCTCTTCAAAAAATTAGTAAAATTAGGGTACAATCATTTATCCCTGCTTATATCACACGTGTGTATAAATTTAATCTTTAGATGCACCTAGATGACCTTTATATGACTTGTTAAAATTTAAAACCCCAGTAAGGTTTGTAATAATGTAAAGAATCATTTCCTACATATCCAATACTATAAATAGGTAAATAGCCTACATAGTTCTCACACTTAAAGTGATTTTTTCTATTTTGATCCTTTTACTACATGTGTGCATGCACATATGGATTGAATACTTGATAATTATTTTCTTTGACTTGGATATAATAGGCTCTTGATTTGGCTTAGGACTGCTTCAAATGATTATAATTAGATTTGGAAATAATAAGGAAGGTTTTTATGAGTGTGTAATAGTGTAAGTGGCCTCAATATTAAAATTATCAAGTGATAGTTTAGGTTATTAAGATGTGCTTTTATGTCAATTAAAATATATATATACTCACACTAACTATTTTAAAAATATAGGACAACCTAAAGGAAGATTATAAATTTTAAAAGTAACCCTTGATAAGGTGAAGTATGGGATCAACCCATACATTTTAGGACTGACTGCCACTATTGACCCTTAGTGGTGAATTTGTCCTAAAGAATAATGTGTAATATTTTAGATATATGATATCCATGTAGATGTTTAAATAGGTTTTTATTCATTAATAACATTTCTTGAGGTCTAAAATTCTTAGAATGGGACATGTCTTTACACATACTTAGGATAGAGTGAGGTGGGTACATATGTCCATATTAAGTGGTCAAATTAATTAAATTTAATGGGGTCCAACAATTACATACTCAGGTACTCATTACATAATTTTAGGCATTACATTTTCCTCCCATTTAGTATGTAATTTATATTAATAAAGTAAAAGGAAATATATACCTGAGTGTGTGCAATACACTTGACCTTTGAGACAATGCTTAATTTATGTAAACTAATTTAACTTAGCAAATCCTAAAACAACTCATAAAGTAGTCATTTTTTTCATCTGAAATTTAAAAATGCTTGAACTTTAAAAATTCAATTTTTTTAAAATAAAATAAAGGAGGAATACAACCGTATGTGTGAAACTAGTGTTGTTTTTATAACTTTTCTTGATGATGATGTTTCCTTGAAGCATTAGAGAATTAATGATTACAATGAAGTAATTGGATATAATTGTTTCTTAGTTGAACCAATGGCAAATTGAGAGTGATCAAACTATAATTTGAGTTGAACATGTATAAAAAATAGGACCCATTGAGAGATGTACATACCTCAATTTTAATTGTTTGTATTTTTAACCTCAAGATGTAAATGTGTTGTAATCTACAAAAGATTTTTAAACAATAATACAAGATGAAAATGAACCTCCAAGTTATACATTACTCAATTTAAATAAATCAACATTGTATATGGCATGCATATTTAATTTTATCTTTTTTATTTTGTCCCTATATACATGAGCAAAAGAGAATGGAGAACATCCATGCTTCTACCATCACTGAAGATATAAAATAGCATTAAAAACATGGAATGAATATATATCATGTCTCCATTATGATAAATTTAAAATTTATAAATATTTTTTGATGCAAATTTATATTAAAAAAAATTAATATTTTACATGAATATGTATCATACACAAAAAAATTATATGAATTTTTCACTTGTTCTTGTTATGTGATTGAATATGCATGGCATATGCCCTTAAAATTTTTAATACTAGTTGAATTGTTGAATATTTTTGCATTTTTTGAAACTATATTCTATACCCAAATCTCATTTTGCTCATGGAGGCTTAGCTCATGTATGAAAAATTCCTCTAAAATTACCTCATTTTGAGGTGAGGAAATGTGTATCTTGGAAGTCACTCATCTAAAAAAAATTACATCATGTGTATCAAAATGTAATCATTAAATACCATAGCGTATATGAAAAGTGTATCAACATAATAAGTTGTGTATCATTAAAATCATGTATGTATGATATAAGACAATGCCTAAATTGTTAAATGTATATAAATGTATCAATGAAGGTCATAACTAGTAGTTGAAATATAGTTGTATGCAATAGATAGTGAATGATATAGATCATGGAATTAATAAAACATAAAAATATCAACAAGAACACAAACATAACAAGTGCAATGCCACAAACTAATCACAAGGGCCACATATAAGGGACATGTTAAAATGACATGCAAAAAAATATTGCACACAAAATACCAAGTGCCACACACAAAGGAATTATTAATGTCGTAAATAAAAGATGTGCAAAAATGTGACAAAATAAAGGGAAAAGGGTCATAAAAAATGGAGATGTTCAAATTTTTTGCATACCAACAGATATCTCATAAAAAAATTTAAGTAATTTTGAAACAAGCGTAAGGGGATATATACAAAACACTAACAAATTTCAAATCTAATTATGTAAGTAATAATATTATTAGATCATAGAACTCGAAATATACTCTACACCATGTATATGTAAGGTGATAATATCCTAGGAAATATTTTATGCATGTGCATAATGTGATATAGATATTTTAGTAAGATATTTGTAAAGAGTATATAGCTCAATAATATAGGATCTATAGAATGGTAATGCTTTTGAATATTGTATCCTTTTGAGGAAAAAGGGAAAAAGGAAATACATAATATTTTAATATTATGTTGGATCCATCTTGTTTTCATGTCCACAATAAAATTGAGAAAGGGTCACTACACTTATATATAAGAGTAGATCCACTACCAAGAATAATACACCTAGAAAGGGTCACAAGTCACTCCATATTATATTTTTAAATGGAGTGGCTGCAACCAGATTTTATCTTTGTGGACACCAAGCCACAAAAAATTTCAAAATATTTTTCATGGCCTCCACACAAATAAATATGAACAGAAACAATATCCTAAGTAATACAAATGTTTATGATTGAAATGAAAATCCTATATATTTTAATACATGGCCTAAGTTGCCTTGAGAAATTTAGACCATTTGTATGTGTACTTCATGAAATCTTGGGGTTATAGAGGTGTGAAATTCCTTTTTAATTTTAATTTATTCTCATAGACATTGTGAATGGATTGAAAACATAACATGATGGGTGGTACATGGAGATTAGGTTTTTCTCACATCCAAATCTCTCAAAATAGGCAAAAAGTTAGTCAATGGGGGTTGTATATTACGACTCATTAGCCAAATCGATGAACTATTTATGCGAATATTTCTAGATATGAATTTTAATGATATAATGTCCATTTTATAGTCTGATTTAGACCCTAGGGGTGAATATTATAGTTGATCAAACACATCCCTTCAAAAAATCTCCTCATCCTTGAGTGTGCAAACTTAGTGAATTTTGATTGCATGTTGTAGGAGAAATGTGAGGGATAGAGATGAACCTATAGCTATAAAACATGAATAGATGAGTCATATAATAAATCAAAAGATTATTTTCACTACCATGATATGGATGATATATGGTAATGAGGTTTATCTCAGAGATAAATCTCTTAAAACAAGGCAAAAGTTAGTAAATAGGGCCATATATTGTGACTTGTTAGCCCAATCGATGAACCATATATATGAAATTGTCTATATGATAATTCTAAAGTTAAAAAAGCCATGTAATATCTTAGTCATGCCCTATAAGTGAGGGTTACAGTTGGTAAAACAAATCCCTTAAGAGAATCTCTTTAACCCTTAGTGTGCAAACTAAGAAAACTTTAGTCACACATTATAGGAGAGTCATGAGGGCTAGAGATAAAGTGTTAGGTCATACATGTGCATGGATGACTCTTATAATAAATATAAATAAGATTATCTCTAACTTGATCTAGGTGAAACATGGTAATGAGGTTTCTATCGCATTCAAATCTCTCAAGATGGGCTAAAAGTTGGTCAATGGGGGCCTATATTCTTACTCATTAGGCCAATCAAAAAATCATCTATTTAGAGAGGTTTGGATATGAATTTTAAGGATATAATTAATATTTATTATTCCAAATTGAGCTCTAGGAATGAAGGTTATAATTTATTAGATGCATCCTTTGAGACAATCTCCTCATCCTTGAGTGTATAAACTCAATGAAATTAGGTCACGTATTACAGGGGAACTGTGAGGGCTAGAGATAAAATGTTAGGTCTTAAACCTACATCATGAGTCCTCTAAGAAATCCTTGGAGGCTTTTCTCTAACTTGATATATGTTAGACATGGTAATGAGGTTTATCTCACAGCTAAATTTCTTAGAACAAGCCAAAATTTGGTTAGTTGGGGCCATATATTGTGACTCATTATCCCAATCAATGAAATATCTATGAAAAAATGTTTGTATAGGAATTATAAGGACAAAAAATAAATTATACATTTTGGCTCACACTCCAAGAGTGAAGGTTTCATTTTATCAGATGCATCCTTTAGGAAAATATCCTCATCCCTGAGTGTGTAAAATAAGTTAACTTGTATTGTGTGTTGCAAGAGAATTGTGATGGATAGAGATAAACTATTAGCTCTTACACATGCACATATGAATCCTATAATAAATTTTAAGAGGATTATTTTTAACTAGATTTGGGAAAAATATGACAATGAGGTTTCTCTCATAGTCAAATCTATCAAAATGTGCAAAAAATTGGTTAGTGGGGATGTATATTCTGACTCATTAGCCTAATCAACGAACCATCTATGTGAATATGTATGGATAGTAATTTTAAAGATAAAGTATCCATTATCCAGTCTCATTCATTCCCTATGAGAGAATTTTTCATTTGATCGGATACATCCCTTAAGAAAATCTCCTTGTTCTTGAGTATTTAAACTAAGTGAACTTCTATTACATGTTGTAGGAGACATGTGAGGGTTAGAGATGAACCATCAGCACATAAACATGCATGGATGACTAATTTAATAAATATCAATAATATTATCTCTAACTTGATTGAGGAAATATGTGGAAATGAGGATTCTCTGATAACTAAATCTCTCAAAATGGCCTAAAAGTTGGTCAGTGGGGCCATATATTTTGACTCACTAGACTAATTGATGAACCATCTATGTGGACACATCTAGATAGGAATTTTTGGGGATATAATGGTTGTTTTCCATCCTTGTTCACACATTGGTATTGAACCTTTAATTCATCAAATGCATCTTTTCATATAATCTCCTTGTTCATGAGTGTACAAACTAAGTGAACTTTTATAGCATGTTTTAGGAGAATTGTGAGGGCTAGTGACAAATCATTAGCTCCCAAACATGCATAAATTACTCCTTTAATAAAACCTAATATTATTATCCTATTAATAGAGTTGAGTGAGACATGGTAATTATATTTCTCTCTTAACTAAATATCTCATAATTAGACAAAAGTTGGTAAGCATTAGCCCAATTAATGAACTATCTATGCAAACATGTTTAGATGGAAATTTTAAGGCTAGGATATACATTTTATAGTATTGGTTAGGCCCCTAGAGTGAAGGTTATAGTCTATTATATGAATCCCTTCAGAGAATCTCCTCATCTCTGAATGTAGAAACTTATTGAACTTTGGTTGCACATTACATGATAACTGTGAGGGATAGATACAAATCATTAGCTCTCACAGGTGCATGGATGAATCTTATAATAAATTGGGATTTTATCTAACTTGATATGGGAGAGAAATGAAAACAAGGTTTATCTCATAGTTAAATATCTTAAAATGGGCCAAAATTTAGTTCGTAGGGCCCGTATATTCTAACTCATCAACCCAATCAACAAACAATCTATGTAGACACTTCTAAAAGGGAATTTTAAGGTTAGGATGTCCATTGTTTGATCTTGATCAATACCTAAGATTGACACCTCCATATATATACCTAGTAAAATTGATCTCATCATAGGAGATCGTTATTGGTCCCGACCCCTAGACTTTGAAAGTATGTTTTTTATTATCGTAGTTGCTTAGAATCTAGCCATTTGACCACAAAATATAGTAACTTCAAAAGTAAGAATCAGACATCCTAGTGGAAGGATGTAATTCACATCCACATTCTTGTGTATAGAGTTGACATTGAAATTGAGAAATTAGACTCATCCTTAGATGAGTTCAAAACCCATAATACAAGGTAGGAGCTAATAGTTGCCAAGAACACTAATCAAATAGAAAGAGACCCCATGGTTGGTTCATCCTCTCCCTATATAAAAATGAATTACTTTGCTACTATAAGCTATAATGATATAACTTTAAATGAAGTTTATATAATTTTTTCTCTTGACTTGGATAAGAAGGGTGGGACTCTTATTCAAAGAAAGAAAAAAGGGTGATTAAAAACAATCATACTTCAAAAAATATTATCCCAATTTTGGGTTATAGTACTATTGAAATATTAAACCCCTTTTCCAATCCTCAAAGGAAAGCTCATGTTTCATTATGTTTGGGTTGTTTTCTCCCCTATTTTTTATGCCTTTTTCTAGTTACCATCATTATGGACTATGCATTTTGTGGATGTTTTACATCTAGTTTCTTTGGTTTTATTTTACCTTTATTATGGGTTGTGTGTTTTTCATTCTATATTTCCCATTAATGTTTTATCTAGATGGAAATAGATTTGTACAAAGTTTTGGGATCCTCTCAAAATGCTCATTTACCCTCAACTAATAAAAATTAATCAATGAAAGTCAATAAATATATGTTGCCTCAAATATAAGGAATTTTCATATTTCCACATGGATCTAAGTGCAAAATATCAAGAGGAACCTTATGTTGATATTAAATACCAATAAGAAATATTTTCTATGTTTATTCCATTACATAAGCCTCCATATTTTTTATTTAGAAATTATATCAAAAGAAAAACATGTACGATATTCTTCTTGTGAAGTAAATTGAATCCACTAAATATCAGATGTCCAAATATCAAATTCCAAAGCTAACTAATATTTTATGATGAATTTGAATGAAATTAATGGTATCAGTGTTGTGACACATTGAAAATGTGAATATGAGGCATTTGTATGTGTTTATTGAGTAAAACTTTGAGCATATGCATTTGGAAATTCATATTGAATTTTAAAGGAAAACTCTCTATTCTTTTCATTTCAATATTTTCAATGAGTTTATTAATTGTATTTCTTTTAAAGCTCATGCATGCTCCATATTAAAAAATGGACACTCTATCCCTTATTTAAAATTCCACCAAAGCTCCGTAGATTATGTTTGAGTTTAGGAATATAATACACATATGGAATGTGTTTATTTTCACATTTTTTGTTTTAATGTCTATGCTCCCTTTTCCCATGATAGAAACTTTATTATCATATCCCAATTTCACTTCTAATTTTATATATTTATCCATTATACAAACATATATATATATATATATATATATATATATATATATATATATATATATATATATATATATATGATCAGATGATTTTTATGTCCATTATCCAAGAACCATACATCTTTTTTTCTTTCTAGATAAATATTACAATTAATTAGCATTTAACCATTATTTTAATTTTTGGTCTGATTTTATTTATAAAAAATTTCATTTTATCCACTCGTATCAAATTGTTTCTTCCTACTCTTGGTTTTAAAATGTCAAATTCTTATACACCAATGAATGGAACATGGGATTTATCATACCTTAATTTATGAGAGTGATTCTGATTGTTCCTATAACTCTTCCACTTGTAGTATAAAAAATAATGTTTGTACTTGATCCTTCACCATCATGAAATGTACATTTTTTTCTTCCTCCTAGAAAATCTCCTCCTCTGGCTCTGTTAAAATTTGTTTTTCATCTTCTTCTATTGTTTTTTACCAAAAATTGGGTTCTATATCCATGTTCAATGGGAGATTTGGATTTCCTATTCATATTATAGTCATGGTAATTTAGATATATTGTCAACTCATCAACAAATAATTATATTATGTATTTTGACTCTTCAATTATAACTATAATGAAATAAAACCTAGTGATAGACTTGTAAATATTTTTTCTAAAATCCTTCAATTGTCTAATGTATCTCCATGATACCTAAACCAATTTATAACTCCTATTTCATGGGTAAAAAAACATCAACTTGATTTTAATATTTCATATGTATATGTTTAAAATCTCTCATGAGTGTTTTCATCTTAATTTTTTTAACCTTAATAGTGACTTGATATGATTTTTTAGGCTCTCCCACACTTGTTTGGATTTGGTTTATTCTAAACTTTTGTGTAAGATTGATTCTTCCATGGATTTTTTTAATAAGAACAAAGTATTTGAATATATTTTGGGTTATTTTTCAACACATCCCTCTCTTCTTGTGATAATGCATTGAATGCCCCATAATTTGGTGGTTGGGAACCCATTTTAGACCAACTCCAATAAATCTCAAGACAAAAAGAGTTTCATCATCTTCATAGCACATCAATCATAAATTTCAATTTAAAAATAGGGATTTGAGGTGGGTAAGGACATTTTCACTTATATTAGCAATGAATGAATGAAGATAGTAAACTCTAAGTGAAAGATCTGGTATCAATTTTTTGTAAAGTCTAGTCTATGACCTCTATTTTGTTTTTTATGTTTACTATATTTTATTCAAAATATTATTGTATCTTTATCACAAAAATATTCTATAATGTGATAATCTAAGTTTTTATTATAAATTCTCTTTAATGTAGAAATGTAAAAATAGAGACTGATCTTCATAACATAGAAACTGCATACATAAAATATAAATTATATTTATAAAATAGTGATTTTGCACACATGATATGCTTATCTTTTTTCTTTTTATTATCATAAAAATACACATGTATCTTAGTCTTTAACAAGTTATGGAATCAACTTTTACATATACATGTAACTCAAAAAAAATATAATTCTAATTTACTTAATCACTAAATGAACATTGGAAAGACATTTTTTAAAATAAAATTGTAATCTATATAAATTAATTTATATGAAGTCTCTAAGACCATTTAACATTATCTAGTTAGACAAGGACTAGTAAATGTGAGTAGGAAATATTACATATTCCAACACTCCCTACCACACCTAATTGATTTGTTAAATTCAAATGTTCAATGTGTTTTTCCCTTGATGGATTAAATATCAACCAACCAATTTTATAGAAAATAGGAGAATATTAAAAGTTATATGTTATGTAAGTTATTTGTTATTGATTTGTATGTAAATGTCAAATAATTTATACGTCAAATTTATCCATAATATCCACTTTATCAATTTATGCATTTATTTACTATTTTTATGGATTGATTTCATTCATTTTTGAATTAATTAATGATATTATTCTAATTATATAATACAAATTTAGTCTCTTATATTATAGTTTAAAATTTGTATAATTTAAATAAGTTTATTTAAAAATTTAATAATAAATAAATAAAGTTTTATAATAAGAAAATATTTAACTAGTTATTATACAAATTATATACGCATTTAATTATAAAAGTAGATGAGGGAATGTAATTTCAAATTTTAATGTCCATTGGAATCATTTAATTTCCTAATGTTATAATATTATTTCAATATCACCTTCATATTATTAAATGTGATTATATGAGCAACAATAACTATAGTTGGATAAATAAATGCTAACCATATAACCTGAGAGGTTATAGTTGATGATAAAGTATGATGTCATGCCATCCAATAAGATACAATAATCAATCAAAAAAGTTGTTTACCATATAAATCATAGAAACTAAACAAAGGGATATTTCAAACTCTAAGTGTTCATTTAAACCTCATTATACAAGACCTAAGTCAAATAGAACCATGACTAAATGTGACTTTAATGAGTGAAATGGAAAAAACATGACTAGGGTATAAATTTTATGGTCAACCCTACCTATCATAAATATTTTTATGGCAGTTCTCTAATCAACATTTTCCATTAAATATTAATATAAGAAAACAAATTAGAGTATATATATTTAATAAACTTTATTGGATGCAAAGTAAAAATTTAAACATTTTTTTAAAATTATCTCCATCATCATCAGTGAAGATTGTTAATTGAGGATTTCACAAAATTCTCAATTTTCCACTTTTTAATTATAGTATTTTTTTAAATGTTTTTAATCTCTATAATTACAACACTTCTTCCAGGATCTATCCATTGTGTTAGATCTACCTTTAGAATTTGAGCACATATCCCCATAGTTTTCTTACCTTTTCTTATGAGTGACCTTTCGTGGTCAGGATATAATTTGTCAAATACATTTCCATAAATGTGTACCTCATCTCCTATGATAAAAAATCCATGACTATATATTTCACTTTTATCTCCAATGTAGTACTAGTGATTTTTGTTACTAGATTATCCCACAAGTCTAGAAAAAAATTCAACAACATGATAGACATTTATTCATCACCTATTTTATTATTCCCAAATGAAAACTAGTCTATCATAGTGTTGAATGTGCTTAGGTGATTTGTAATTTAGTCACCATATTTTATTCATAATGAATAAAAATTATTTCACATTAAATGTTTATTTACAATCGATTTGGCATGATAAAACATATTTAACTTATCTATATTTCATTGAAACATTCAGTAGAAATGAATCTAAAAATCTTAATTTGATAGAAATTATATATTTCTTATCAAAATTCTCATATTCCTCTAGTTTTATCATTTTGGGTGTTATATCTACTGCAACAATCCATTGATCTTTGTCTACAAAGAGATCATTTATCTTGATTTTATATAACACAAATTTTAATAGTTAAATTTATCCTTTTATATCCTTGTTTAACCCATAATATTGTTTACAAAATATTCTTTTTGACACTCCCAATTTAAGGAAACCATTTTTTACAAGGTATTCTATCTTCTACAAAGATTATGACATGTGATCTAATATCAAAAATTTGGGTCAAATTTGTGTACACTAAAAAATTAGAGAGGATAGTTCTAATATGTTAACCTTACATAGATAAATATAGATACAAACACAAAAATAAGTATGATTTTCACCTGTGAAAACCATTTTGGGTAAAAACCCTAGTACACTAACTTTATTGATTATAACATAAAATACATTATCTTAAAATGTAAAACCAAGATTCAATGTTTTGTAACCTTCATAAATATATTTAATATATTGTACAATGCACACATTAGGTCATATATATTTAAAATTCAAATAACTCTGTTACTCATATTTTTTATTTATAATAATTTTAATTTTATCTAGCACTCACTTTATAGTCTTCACACAATAAAGGAATCATCATTCACCAGCTACTAAGCCATGTGATTAACGTGTAACACTCCTTTAAAATTATCTATTGGAGTGCCATGGTGATGTTGCTATAATTTGTTTATTTTGATATATATACTTAGGAATTTATATGAAATTCATTCAGTTAACTTGTTTAATCAATATTTTTCAAAGATCCTTGCAACATCTCATGGTGACTAAATCACTATGCTCCTCTTTGAAACATTTTATATTGTAATGAAAAATGTCATAACTTATTGTAAAACCCTTCTATTATTTTGAATGGTTACAATATTTCACAACAATCATAAATATTCTCCACACAATTCTATGCAACCATCCCTACCTCCACAATTATATTGTGAAACATATTATGAAAACATTTCTTATGTAAAACACCTTGCACATAATTACCATTGTATATATCCATGCAAATTTGATACACTTACCATCAATATGATAATGATATAAAGAATTGCACCTCTTTTTGGGTATTAATTTTAGTCTTGGTTTATTTTCTTAACCATTATCTCATTTGACCTACATTTAAGTTCTTAGTCTTTCACATAATAATTGTTTTAGCATTTTTTTCTCTACAAAAATGAATTGAAAAATGGGAATGACATATACATGTACAAGATGACTATAATCTCCATGCTCATTGACGGTGAAAATGAAAAGTGAATGGAAATTAATATGAAAATTTAAGTAATTTGCAAAGGTAAGAACCCTATTGATTTGCACAATAGGAAATAAAAATATCAAGTGACTATATTCCTTATATTAAATATTATGATAGATACATTTTATTCAAACTCAATTTTTGGGTTTGTATAATATGTAAAAATTTTATGCCTATTTTAGTTCTTATTTTATCATAATTTTTAATTAATTCATGTGTTAGCTCTAATAAACATAAAATAAATATAAAGTTATAAAATTTATTAAAATAAATACAATAAGGAGAATAAAAATGAATTGTTAAAAAATAAGAAATATGATCTAATGAAATAATGACAATTATTAACAACTATCAAGTTGGTACCACCCTGGTCAACCTGCACAACCTGCTCTGATACCAACTGTCAAGATCTTGCTCCCCAATAAGAGCACATATGATTACCTCTTGTATTAGCAACTAAACACGAAATTTAACCAGAATGATAAGTAACTAGAAATATGAAACAACATAGGAATATGAGAGACAATACACAATTGTATTAATAATCACTCGGAAGAAAATATAGTAAAGAAGATGTCACTTCTTCTTCCACCTCAAAGGCTCACCACACCTCAAGACCTTCTTCCCTCTCTCTCTCGGTCCCAACACACAACTCCAATACAGAATTGTTGTTCACCTCCACTAGTCAGAAACAACGCTGCCAGTACACCAAGTACACAACCGTACTCCAATTAAATCCCATGTTCTCTGTTGCTACCTGCAAATCACTAGAACTTACTCACCATTGTGGATCTACAAAAGAAGCCATGCACACCTGCTGACCAAGATCATACATATATGAAGAACCCTTCTAATTCTCCAAACCAACACCCACACTTCGTACTGTGGCACTAAGAGGAACACACCATTTCTCTCCTCTCTCTAAAGGAGCTTATTTTGATCTCTTACTCTCTAGCACTAACTTACAATACAGCCCATGAGTCTATATATAGATCTCATGCTTATAATAATTAGACTATCTTAATTACAATAGTTAGACATGCAACTCAAGACTATGACTGGCCTTTAACATGCAAATTAATAGTCCAAAAATAGACTCTCCAAAATCAACATGTAAACTACATGTTCACGTATAGGCTGCCAACATCGGCACCTCCCTGACCGATGTCAGCCGAGTGGTGACTGACGTCAGTTGCTTCTTCACTACTATCTGACTGACGTCGGTTGATCAGACTGACGTCAGTTGCCCTGTAACTCATTCTACAACTCTCCACAACCCCCACAACCTCCGTAACTCCACCTGTTTGCATCTTGGTGAAGCTTTTAGCTAGACAACCTAACAATCTCCCACTTGGAGATAAATAGCTACACATGTACCTGTACCTATACACCGTCTAATTCATTCCCTGGTTCGTATCCCTCTTCAAGATCAATCTTGAAGACCAACCACCACACATCTTATGATGCTACACCTGTCATCCAAGTAACCTGCCACATATGAACCTACAACTTCATGTAGTGAAGACCTTGACCCTGCATAACAAGAATCCCTGCTGCTAGTCCCTCTCAGATACCTGAGCATCCACTGAACTGCCCTCTAGTACTCCTTCCCTAAATTGGCTACATACTTTTTGACAACTCCCACTGCTTGGGAAAACTCAGGTCTACACTAGACCTAATGTGATTTCAAACCTTGTTCTAAGCTAAGCTTGAACTTCCAGCCCTTGGTGTGCTTTCTGATTTTGCATCCTACATCATGAACCCCGCCAACACCATCTTCACACCAAATCCCACTGGAGACAAAATCTTCATGTCTCTTATGCCAAAGAATTTCGCTACTCCCAAATTCTCCATGACATACCTTTGAACTAACCTTACCCTTAGCTCAGCAAATCCCTGTATGTATAAACCTGCTAGAAAATCACCCACATACAATAACTGGATAATGTCACAACTCATCATCCACTTGGTAAGACAAACACAACGGATAAACCTCCATTGCCCTGCAGCTTGCTCAAGACCATATGCCTTGGCCTTCCGTCTCACATATCCATCCACTCTCTTCTTCAACTCGAGAATCCATCCCTCATCCAGTGCTTTCTTCCAGCTGACAACTCCACCAACAAATCCCTATTTGGTTCTTCTCCAAGGACTCACACTCCTCATCCATTCCAAGCTCCCACTATTTTTGGACTCTACCTGCATTGCTTCTTCACATCTTCCTAGTTTTTGACCATCAGTAAGCAATATAAAGAAGGTGAACAATGAAGATGTGGTTCACTTACCCTTTCTGACCTCCATATGGGTGTTTGAGACTCATTGACAGCTTGTTGTCTGCCCACCATCCATTTCAATGACCGATCTCGATCATCTCCCAGTCTGCAACTGACCGATGTCGATTCCCTACACTGACCCTAACTGCTGATGTCATTTCTCTTACCGATGCCGATATCCCTTCTGCCAATGTCAGTTCCTATCTGACCGACGTCGGTCTTCCTATTGCCGACGTTGATTACTATATGACCAATGGCGGTACCTGTGTTCACCTGTGAGTGATAACTTTTTACCCGCAAGCTCTCCATGGATCAAAACCCTATTCAAATCAACATAGCCCTACTCAGAATAATTTAGTCCACTCAGCTGATCTCTGTTTGTCATCTCCTCCATGAACACCAAGGCCTTCCAGTTCTTAAGTTTATCAAAGATATATGTCTTCTGCTTAAGAACATGTATTCCCCTCCTACATATGTGACCAAGCCTACAAAGCCACATCTCTGCAATAGAAGGTGAATCAGTAATATGAGTAGATCGATAAAGGATACCTACTTTCTTACCACCATCTAATTCAAGTGCATCCGCTGTGAGAGTTATAGTGCATCTCCCATCACCCAACTTTCTTGAAGAAATTAGACTCATCTCCAAGACTGGTACCTGCATAACCTCCTTCAACACCTATGTGTCATCCATCTGCAATTTTAGCTTCACTTCCCCTTTGCCAATAATCTGACAAGGCTCACCAACCCCTAAATAAATCTCTCCAAAGTCTCCAAAGACGTACCCATGAAAAGATGCTCTATTTTGGGCTACATGGAAAGAGGCAAAAGAATCTGTAAACAAAGATTCTACTTTATCTAGATCAACCTATGCAATGACCCCTGCAACATCTGCTTTTACACGCTGATCTTCTACCGACCAACAATCTTCCTTTCCCTGCTCTTTCTTTCCATCAATCAGACCATTCATGCTATTCAGTTTCTCCATTCGTAGCTTACTTTCTTCTACCATTGCTATACTCCCACTCAATCTGAAACCCCTGAGAGTGACCTGTAATCAAAAACACTACCAAATCTGAACCACCTGTTAGTTAACCCAACCAAAAGCTCTGATACCACTTGTCAAGTTGGTACCACCCTGGTCAACCTGCACAACCTGCTCTGATACCAACTGTCAGGATCTTGCTCCCCAATAAGAGCACATATGATTACCTCTTGTATTAGCAACTAAACATGGAATTTAACCAAAATGATAAGTAACAAGAAAAATGAAACAACATAGGAATATGAGAGACAATACACAATTGTATTAATAATCACTCAAAATAAAATACAATAAAGAAGATTCCAGTTCTTCTTCCACCTCAAGGGCTCGCCACACCTCAAGACCTTCTTCCCTCTGTCTCTCTCAGTCCCAACACACAACTCCAATACAAAATTGTTGTTCACCTCCACCAGTCACAAACAAGGCTGCTAGTACACCAAGTACACAACCGTACTCCAAGTAGATCCCATGCTCTCACAGCTACCTGTAAATCACTAGACCTTACTCACCATTGTAGATCTCCAAAAGAAGCCATGCACACCTGCTAACCAAGATCATACATATACGAAGAACCCTTCTGATTCTCCAAACCAGCACCCACACTTGGTACTATGGTACTAGGAGGAACACACCATTTCTCTCCTCTCTCTGAACGAGCTTATTTTTCTCTCTTACTCTCTAGCACTAACTTACAATACAGCCCATGAGTCTATATATAGATCTCATGTTTACAATAATTAGACTATCTTAATTACAATAATTAGACACGTAACTCAAGACTATGACTGGCCTTTAACATGCAAACTAATAGTCTAAAAATAGACTCTCCAGAATCAACATGTAAACTGCATGTTCACGTACAGGTTGTCGACATCGGCACCTCCCTGACCGATGTCGGCCGACTGGTGACCGACGTCAGTTGCTTCTTCACTACTATCTGAACAATGTCGATTGATCAGACTGACGTCAGTTACCCTGCAACTCATTTTTGCAACTCTTCGCAACCCCCGCAACCTCTGTAACTCTACCTATTTGCATCTTGGTGAAGCTTTTAGCTCCACAACCTAACAACAACACAACTGGACTTGTCTATTTTTTATTTATATCCTAACTATGTGTGACTAACTTATAGCTGAATATAATTAACTTAGATTGATCATGCATATGAAATTAGAATTGTCACTATAACTGATTAGGGTCATGATCATTAAGAAGGAGCCAATATCAATTGGTAATGTTTTCTCTTACTAGTTAGATTTAACCTATTTCAAAAATTAAAAAAAAATTAAGGTGCATTCATCTATCCATACTTAAATAATGTCTATGTGTATAGATTTGATCTTTAAATGCATGTGTATGACCTTTAAATTACTTCTTCCAAGTTGAAACCCTAAGAAGGATTGTAATAACTTAAAAATTGCAAAAAGAAAGGGGGAGTGCAATGGTCTGAGTTAACACCAATCACCCATGTGATGATTGAACATTTACTACTTATCCAATAGTCCATAGAGGTAAATCAAGCATATGTATTTTTTGTTCTTAACTTGAATTGGGTCCAATTCAAATGACTTAAGTCATATTTGGAAATAATAAGAAAGCTTGTCTCAATGTGCAATAATGTAGGTTACCTTAACATTTAAATTATCAAGTGCTTGAATAGGTGATTTAGATGTGATTTTATATAAATCAAGAAGGATAAATCCTCATGCTTGATATCCTAAAAATATAGTCCAACCTATGAGGAAGAGTCTAAATTTGAAAAGTAACCCTTACTAAGGTGAGGGATAGGATTGACCCATAGGGATCAAGACTGTTTGCCATTATTGACCCATATTGGTCGATTTGTCTTGAAGGATAAGGTGTAATATTTTAGATTTGAAATGCCCATAAAAATATTTAAAGAGATTTGTAGAGATTAATAACATTTCGTGACATGTAATATTATTATAATGGGATGGGTCTTTATAGGTACTTAGGATAGAGTCATGTGGAGAAATAGGTCCATATTAAGTGCTTAAAAGTCAATTAAAGTGAATGTGTGCCAAAAATGACATAATTAAGTATTCATGCAATGATTTTCATCATTATATTTTTCCTCCCATTTATTAAATAAATGAAATTACTAAATTAAAATGAAATATATATGCTTGAGTGTTTACAAAACACTTGGCCTTTGAGCCTATATTTAAATTATGCAAGGCACTTTAACTTAGGTAAGCCTCAAGCAACTCATAAAGTATTCATTTTGCTTGTTTGAAATTTGAAAATTCTTAAACTTCAAAAATTTAAACTTTTGAAAATAAAACAAGGGAGGAATACACCCGTATGTGTGAAACCAATGTTGTTTTTGTAACTTTTATTGAAGATGATACTTCTTTAAAGTATTATATAATTTGTGATTCAAATTAAGAACTTAGAGAAATTGATTATTTAGTTGAACCAATGGTGAATTGGGAGTGATAAAGCCTTAATTTGAGATGAACATGTATAAAAAATAGAACCCATTCAGGGATACACATATATCAATTTTCATTATTAGTGTTTGTAACCCCAAGATAGAAATGTGTTAGAATCTACAATGGATTTTAAGATAATAATACAATAGGGAATTGAACCTCCAAGTTATTCATTATAAACATTAACTGAATCAACCACTATATATAGCATATAGTTTCAATTTTCACTTTATTCTTTAGCTCAAGTGTACATGAACAAAAGATAAGGGAGAACATCCATGTTCCTACCATGATCACATATATAAAATAGTACACAAAACATGACATGAATCTATATTATTCTTCCAATGTCATAAATGTAAAATCTATAACTACTTGGAGCTGTAAATTTGTAATTTTTTTGAAGATTGCACATGAATATATATCATGCAAAAAAAAAATTACGAATTTTTAACATGTTTCTATAATGTGAGTACATATTCATGGAATAAGCTCCCATTTTTTTTAGCAATGGATAAATTTTTGAATCTTTCTGCTTTCTTTGAAACTATATTCTATACCCAAATCTAGTTTTTCTCATGGAGGCTTAGATAATGCATGAAAATTTTCAATGAAATTCCAGCATTTTTAAATGAGGTAATGTGCATCTTGAAATTCACTCATATCAAAATAAAATTTAACTGCATCATGTGTATCAAAATTTAATCACTAAATATTGTAGCATATGTGAAAAGCATGTCAACACAATAAGTTGTGTATCATTAAAATCATGTATGTAACATATGAGATAAGGACTAAAGTGTTAAATGTAAATAAATGCATCAATAAAGGTCATAGTAATAATTGTAATAGAAGTGTACACAATATCTAGTACATGATATAGATCATGTCACTTTGAAATAATAAAAATCTCAACAAGCTCACAAACAAAACAAGTGCAATGCCATAAAAGAAGGCTAGGGGCCATATATAATGGACATGTTCAAATGTCATGAAACAAAATATTTCACACAAAATACCAAGTGCCACACACAAATGAAATTTTTTCTTTTACTAACAAGGTACATGCTCAATGTGGCACAAAGCAAGGGAAAAAGAACCCAAGTAATGGACATGTTCAAATGTTATACATACCAATAAAATTCTCATAGAGATGTTCAAATAATTTTGACAAAAGGGCCAAAAGGCATACATAAAGGACAAAAAAAACTCTAATATACTTTTTACAACTAATAGCATCAACAGAGAGTAATATACACCATGTATATATAAGGCGATAATATTCTAGCAAATAACTTATCCATGTACACAATGTGAGATAGATATATTATCAAGATATTTATAAATTGAGTGGCCAAAACAAGATTTCAACTTTTTGGCCACCAAGCCACATATAATGAATTAAAAATAAAACATATTTAGTTGAAATTAAATACATTAATGATTCAATCCAATCTCATTTGTCTGAGCCTAGTTGCATTAATAGGTACCCATCATATCCCTTTCTAAACTATTCATTTTTAAAGCATTGTTCCAATCTTTATGAGAATGTCTTTTGAGTTATAAGGTTTTATACTTAGATTTATATATGAGTCATTGTCAATGACAAGAGTATAGACTTAGAGTATTATCAACCTTATGCTTATTAATTAAGTAAATTCCTAGAATTAACATAAATTTCATTTTAGTTCATGTGTCCAAATGGTATGTTGGGATTAAACAACAAAGTACAACCCAAGTTATGTATAATGTAGATAGTGCACTCCTATAAATGACAATCCTCTTATTTCAAATATGAACATGAATTAAAGTCTATGGCAAGCAGTTACATAGACTTAAGCTTAACATTTTCCCTCTCTCCAAAGACATACAAATTAACAATATTCATTACCCTATAAACTTGTAATTATAGCAAGTTGAACCAATTAATTTGGCAACCATACCAGTTTCAAAGATAATCAAGATTATTAAAATATGAAAATTAAGATAAGATGAAATATAACATACTTATCATCATGTTCCATTATGCTTAAATATTATCTAGCAACTCTTTTTTTTTTTGGTTTCCAAGTTACCCAACACAAAATAGGTGTTATTACGCTCAAAGGTTCCCTTATTATTGAGCCTTATCTTCCATTGCTATATGAAATGAATAGTTGAATTATCTATAGTGAGTCACAAATCAACATACATAAATCGTACCCAAAAAAAAAAAAGAAAACAAACTTATGCAACACTTAACTCAATTGATTTCATACCAAATTGTTTATTTCCAGCATACAAAGTTTACATAAGAAGTATAATCAATCCATCAAAAGTTTAATTTCATCTCAACCTCTTTCAATATTTCCACTAGATATTATCTTTCACTATGATACTTATTCTATGTTAAAAATATGATGCTTCAAAATATTAATCATCTTTAATGTCACACATCATAAACATGTTGAAAACATAAAAAACTTACAAAATCTCCTTCATAAAAATTGAATGAGTTATTTATATATTATAAAAATTTCTTTCATAAAAATTATATTTGTTTCTATATATTATTATTAAATACCACCGAACTCTCTTTATCCATAATTTTCTTCATAAAATTTAGACTTTACAAATTAATATAATGAATTCTCACCTAATTAAAAGAAAAGGATTGAATGCTTTAATTTATGTGACATACGAAGAGAGGGCCATGAACGTAGGGAGAATGGCCCGTCAGAGAAACTTAAAAACCACAAGGGTTACGATTATAAAAGCACAAGGGTTACCATTCTGCAATTAGTACGCATTTCTATTATTTTATTTTCTTTAACAAATCTGAAATAAAAAAAAATCTATATTAAAGTAGGAGCAGAAAATTCATTCAGTGAATATATATAAATAATTTTCATTTTATTTAAATGAAAAATCTATATTAAAGTATGAGCACACGATTGATTCAGTAATTTTTTATATATATACACATGATTTGATAAATTTATAACAATTTTACCAAATCCAAATTTAATTTTTCATATTAATATTACACTAGAAAAATGCAATTCAAATAAAGAAAGATTTAAAAGAATTCTTAATGATTATTTTAAAGATATAGAAGATTAAATTCTTACTATTATTTATATATATATATATAAAAGAAATTCAACCAATAATTTTAAATATAAGATTTGAAATTAATGTGATTAGAAAAATTTATTGAAGTTATTATAAATTTCTAAATTTCACATACTTTATACCAAACACAAGTCTAAATTTTCACATCAATAATAATTCTCTAAAAAAATAGTAGCATTGATGATTATACTTAGAAAAACACATCTTATGGTTATAAAGAATATTTTCTATTATTTTTGTAGAGAGGTGGGTTTTTAAAAAAAATAACATAAAAAATTATTATCATGATTTTAAATTGTTGTAATGTAATTTTTATATATAATAAAATATTCTAAATAATAATTAAAAATTAATTTAATTATTTACAAAGAATTAAAAAAATTATCATCTTTCATATTTTATAACTTTTTATCAAGATATTAAAATATCATCATCATCATCATCATCATCATCATCATCATCATCATCATCATCATCATCATCATCATCATCATCAACCTTTTAATTAATTAATTATTGTAATACTAAAAGTAACACCATCTGTTTTTATAAATATTCTTGTGTAATATTTTTTTTATTTCTATTTTTTTATTCATTCTTATATTTTTCTATACATTTTATTATAAAATTTGGAATTTTTTAAATCCCCGTCTGATTTTATGGTTGCCATCTAATTTGATTTTGCCTTAGAACTTCAAAGAAATTTAGAAGTCTCCTTTTTATTTTTAAAATATATGAAATAATATAAAATTTTCATGTGATATCTCTAATGAACTTTTAGATCCAAATATCCATTATGTATTTAGAAAGAGGCAATATTTTGGTAGAGATAGAAATTATAATTTAATCATTGAAAATTATTAAATGTGAAATATAAGTGTGTATGATCAAGAAAACATTTAGCGGTTAATATTTATAGTTAAGAAAATATTTGAGATTTATAGATATAGATAATACTAGACCACTAAAAGTTATTTAAAAAACAATGCATGTTATTTTTTCCCTCTCAACCAAAAAAATGATTTCTAATTTAAAAGGGGGTTTGTTCTTATATTTACAACAAATAGATGGTGTAGAATTTTAAAAAATTCTTAGATTTCCATCAATACAATAGGCCTTGATATCACTCTCACCAAAAATTTAGAGGAAAAATTTGAAATGTAATAAATTTTTTTAATAATTTACAATTATTGTTTAAATGTACTATCTTATATACTTTAAATTAAATACTATTTTTCATCCTATAATAATTCTATGATTCATTCATGGGTACAAGGTTTCCATTAAAAAGATACAGTAACCCATCAGCAAGATAAAACAAACACAAACAAATATTTCATTTACATTATTATGAGAACAAGGGTACATAGATTTCTTATAATTCATGAGCTACAAGCTATACTTAGATCTCAAATTTAAATCTTCATGATTATTAGTCTCTATAATTATGTCATTGAAAGTTTCATGCATACATGAAGTCTTCAATGGCCTTTTCTTCTTCAAGAGCTTTATCTTCAATTTGGTATAATATATTCTAAAGCCATGAGGTTCTTAAAATGTTGGTATTTGCATGTTGTTATAAAGGGTTCTCTCAAGTTCAACATGCCAATAAATATCATTTAAAGTTGTCACAACCCAACACATGCCCTAAATTATTGATTTCCTCCCACAAAAATATGAATGAGTGACATATGTCCTTGGAATCCATTAAATAAACTTTTGGAGCCAAATAATCATGTGAACAATATCATATTCAAATTACTATGATCTACACCAATTGATCTACACAACAAATTTATTTTATGCACTAATATGTGTGACCATTCTATTATTTGGTATAATTGTCTAATTTTGTGTTTTGCCTTATCATAAAGCTTTGCACAACTGACTAGACCTTAAATGATGGCAATAGATATAATCTAGAAATCTCAAATATTATGAGCTTAAATATAGGACTCATGATTTGGAGTTTGTTGCAGTAGTGCACACATTGAAAATGTGGAGACACTACCTTGTTGGATGAACATTTCTACTTAGAATTAACCATTTGTTCTTGACATTTATATTCATTGATCTTAATTTGAATATTGTTTAGAGACACTAGATGGAGTTTTTGGCTAAGTACTAAAACCATTACATGAATTGGTTCCCATGGTTTACTCCCCCAAAAATATTATATCTCAATGATGAAGATATTAAGTCTATCACTAAATTTCAAAGGGCTATATGTTATGAACACCTCAATTATTACTACCCCTCAAAGCCAGCCATAAAATTACTCCAAATTTTTTTTAATTAACATTAAACTACTTAAAATGTTAAGAATTGGTCTTAACATTGTGATCTATTGCAATAGCCATTCACATAACTACAAGTCTATTTGTATAGTTTTAAACATTTTTTATAAGAGAATTTTTTATGCATATTATTATTTTAAGTACCAATAATCACTCTTGTGGAGGTTATTACAATGCACATTTCATGTATAACTCAAATAATAATCTAGTTATAACCAAACATGATATAATATACAAGTAAAAAATGTAGCCACTTCTATAAATTAGTATAAAGAATAATTTTAAGACATTCAACATCAATTGTCTTAACATGATTGCAAAATTTTTACAAATTAAATAATGCATTTAATAAATATTACATCACTATAAAAAATAGCAACGATATGTCTCTGAAGTAAACTAGATTCAGCTGTACAATTAGGAGAGGGCATCATCTAGGTGATTTTATACCAACCATAGACCAATGATCCCTTGCACTCATCCCCACTAAGAGTAGCCCTTCACTTCATGAGAGTAAAAATATAAATGATATAAAAATTAATAAGTTATAAAGAATAGTGTATTGTAGATTAACTTAATTTGTTGAGTCAAATACACAAACACCCATAATCATTGTTGTGTATGTCATCCTATATGATAACTAACAATCAATACCATTTTTTTAAGACCCTCCTCCACTACTAATTATCCTTTATCATATAAAATTACTTTTTATTAGACCTTATAAAATTAAACATGCATAAGAATACATTCTAGGCTTTCTAAACATCTATAGTGCATTACATGTAGGTCTATTCCCAATTTTATTATTATAAATATCATTTATAGAAGTACAAATCAATATAAGAATAATCTATGACTATTATACCACATGCATTCACTTGATAATTCACACATCATAACTTCACGATACATTAAATGATAGTCAAAATGTGCAAATTCATTCATTACTCTTGCTTTCAATATTTTAATAAAAAAATTCTTTTAAATGAATTATTGTTTTCATGGACACCCATAATGATATCACTCAAAACACCAAAATGCTATATATAAATGTAAGTTCACTTTAAATATTTTCCCTATCATAATATTCAAGGCATGAATAAGACAAATATATTTTTTGTACAATCCTTTATCGTCATTTGGTCAACCTCTCTCAATTAGTGAAACATGTCAGAACAAACATCCTTAGGCCTAATCTACATTGTAGACTTATTTCAAAGAAAGCATATGAAAATAAATTTATGCACTTCTTAAGAAACTATAATGTTGCACCATGCATTACGCATTAATTCATGAATTAAGTGTAGTATGTTATGCATTCAACATGACTTGAAAGTTACATAGTACACTGATTATTATTATTATTATTATTATTATTATTATTATTATTATTATTATTATTATTATTATTATTATTATTATTATTATTATTATTGTTATTATTATTATTATTCAATTATTTATTTGATATAGATTACCTTATTAAATTATTTATCAAAGTTAATATATACTACCCTAACTTTTTAGTCTATGGTTTTCTTTTTACTAACAAGAAGAGTGTAAACGAGAGAAATAATCACGCACATCCTGGGTGTTTAATTTTTCTAGAATCAGTTAGTGTTAAAATTACTACAAAAAGATTCTAAGGGTTAAAAAATACCTAAAATCATTTTATATGCTTGTAGAAGGTGTTGCTAGCTTTAAATACCTAATGGTAGAGGCACAAAAATTGTTTACATCATTGTAGTTGATGATGATTCACCAAACAGAGGGCAAGGAGAAAAACTCATATTATTTGATTCCACAAAGGGAAATCCATTATTTTTATTATACACATATAGTTTTTTAAAGTACATTGTAATTGATGGGTTGCAAACTGTGTCATGATTTCAAGGCTATTTGTTTATACTTGAATTCCTAGTGTTTTTGGAGTTTTGTGTTAGTATTACATGCCAGGAAGAATTGAATGTATAAACTTTATTTTTGAGTTTTCATCTCTAGATAGGGTTCTATAGATCTATTTATTTATGAAATCCCATGAATCTAATAACATTTGTATAGATAAAGTATTTTTTATAAAAAAATATTGTACTCTCTCTAATTGTCATAACTTAAGAAAATTTTACGTGTTTTCAGGAAACATGCTCTCGATGTCTATGCTAGCAAGTAAGTGCCAAGACCATGATATTTTTACTATTATAAACTCCATTGTTGAGCCATATATTTTTTCCCACAATGTATTGAGAACAAAATTTGAGTGAGATGTAAATGATCATGAGATTGGTATTGTTATGTTTCCTATCTAGGAATAGTAGTGTTCTACTTTTTTTGTGTGGGGTATAGCTTTGTTGTTATATCATATTCAACATGTTATGATTTTGTTATGATAATCGGGACTAATAAGAATCATATTTTTTTTTGTGAGAATGAAAAAATGTTTAATGCTTTAAAGACATTATCATGAATAGAGGATGCATATGTCTTAAATTTATAAATCTTTTGCTATCAATGTGCATGTGGGAGTTTTGTAAATGGATATATGTTAATGAACACAATCTTATTTATTTATTTCTTTTTAAGTGTATAAAAGGCCAAGAACAAAATACAATTTCTAGAAACTCAGGCCATACTAAGATCTAACCTGGATATACACAAAATTGCCATAAGCACTTGGTTATACAATTAAAATTATAGAAAATGTGTTGAAGTCATTCAAGGAGAGGAACATTGTACTTGGCTCCAATAACTACTCAAAAAAATTCATTTGAAATTTATTGAAGATTGTAGATACTTAAAACAACAAAATTTGTCACAAAACCCATTTATCTAGTGGACTATAATTCATTGTGTTTACATAAATTGTGGCCATCTGCCAGAATTAGAATAATGTTTGTCATCAATGCTTCTTTAGATGATGTAAAAAGATCAAAATACCTTCTATTCAAACATTGTCATTAGTTAGGAGAAATGGGACATCTTACAATTTATTTTTTTGTTGCTTAAGACTTATATCCCTTCTATTTTTGAGCTATTTATACTGAAAGATTTTTAATAGATTTATTCATACTAAGCAGACTTTACATACATGTACAAAAATTTTGACAGCCTGAATTGAAATGAACCTTGAACCACAGACCAATATTTTGAACTCAGAATTTTCTTTTGTATCATTTAACTTAGAAAAACACATCTTTTCATTATATATAATCTTTTCTATGTTTTTGGGTAGTGGTGACACTTTAAAAAAAATTATGATCATGATTTTAATTTTTTTTATTGTAATTTTTTATATTAATATAAAATATTTTAAATAATAATTAAGAATTAATTTAATCCTTTCAAAAGAATTAAAAATTTGTCATCTTTCATATTCTATAAACTTTTTTTTAAGACCCAAACAATATTTTTATTTTAACTATCTATAAATTATTATTATTATTTTAATTATTCAATACATTATTTTTATTTATAAAAAGATATAATAAAATATTTTAATTATTATTTAATTATTACTAAAATAATAGAAGTTAACACCATCTAATTTTACAAATATTATTTTGTAATATTTTTTAATTTCCACTATTTTATTCTATGTCTTAGGATTTTCTATTTTTTTAGTGTCGACTTATAGCTTTCTTGTAATTTCCTATACATTATCTTAAAAAAATTGTGAATTTTTTATCCCCATCTAATTTTATTATTAGCATCTAATTTATTTTTGCCTCATAACCTCAAAGAAATTTAAAAGTCTCATTTCTATTTCTTAGTGGAACATGTTTATATATGTCAAATAATATAAGATTTTCATGTGATATTTCTAATGAACTTTTTGATCCAAATCTGCATTGCATATTTAGAAAGAGGTATTACCTTCATAGATATATAAATGACAATTTAATCATTGAAAATTAATTTACTTTGAAATAAATACGTGTGCATGATCAAGAAAAAATTTAGCAGTGAATATTTATTGTTAGGAAAATATATGAGATTTAGAGACTCAAGATTAGCTATATAGATAACAATAGACCACATATTAATTATCTAAAAAACAATGGACATGATTTTTTCCCTTTCAAACAATAAAATGATTTCTAACCCAAATGGGGTATTTTTCTTATATTTCCAACAAATAGATGGCATAGAATTTTAATCAATACTTAGATGGTTGTCATGTCTCAATCATACTTTAGGAGTAAAGGTTATAGTTGATCGAAAACATCCTTTTAGAGAATATCCTTATCCCTAAGTGTGCATGCTAATTAAACTTTGGTCATGTATTGCAAGAGAAATATGAGGACTAGATATGAACCATCGTATCATACACATGCATAGATGAGTCCTCAAATAAATCTTAGGTGTATTTTCTCTAAATCAATATGGGTGAGACACAGTGATGAGGTTTCTTTCAGAGTCAAATGTCTTTAAATGGGCTAAAATTTGGTCAGTGGGGTCCATATATTAGGATTTGTTAGCCTAATAAATAAACCATCTACATGGACACATGTAAATAAGCATTTTAATTCTATAACAACTATTTTCCAGTCTCCATCAGGCCCTAGGAGTAAAGGTTACATTTGATCAGAAGCATCCCTTAAGATAATTTCCTTGTCCTTGAGTGTGTAAATTGAGCAAATTTTGATCACACATTGTAGGAAAAATGTGATGGCTAGAGGTGAATCATCAATTCCCACATGTGCACTAATGAGTCCTCTAAGAAATATCTAGAGGATTTTATCAAATTTGAGATGGGTGAGCATAGAAATCAGGTTTCTCTCATAGCCCAATCTCTCAGAATGGGCAAAAGTTAGTTAGTGAAGGTCGTATATTGTGACCCGTTAGCCAAATCGATGAACCATCTATGCATACATGTGTAGATGGATATTTTAATGCTAAAATGACTATTTTATAATCTTAGTTATTCCCTAAGAGTCAATTTTAGATTTGATTGGATACATCCCTTAATATAATCTCGTCATCCCTAAGTGTGTAAATTGAGTGAATTTTGATTGCATGTTGCAGGAGAATTGTGAGATATAGATATGAAAAATCAGTTACTATGCATTCACATATAATTATTTGGTTGACTGAGATTATTCTCTAACTTAAGATGGGTGAGACATGGAAATGAGGTTTCTCTCACATCCAAAATTTTTGATAATGAGTTAAAATTTAGTCAGTGAGGGCCATATATTTTAACACATTAGCCCAATAAATGAACCATCTATGTAAACATATTTCCATAGGCATTTTAAGGCTAAAATAGCCATTTTGTGGTCATATTCATACCCTAGGAGTGAAGGTTCTAGTTGATCATATGTATCCCCTAAGAGAAACTCCTCATCCCTAAGTGTGCAAACTACGCAAACTTTGATCACATGTTATAGAATAATTGTGAGGGATAGATACAAACTGTCAACTCATACACATACATAGATGAAACCTATAAAAAATACCAAGAGGGTTCTCTCTAACTCTATTTAGGTGAGATGTGGTGATGAGATTTATCTCACAACCAAATATCTCAGAATGGGACAAAAATTGGTTAGTGGGGGTAGTATATTCTGACTCGTTAGCCCAATTGATGAACCATCTATGCAAACAAGTATGAATAGAAGATTTAAGGATAAAATGGCCCATTTTTGGTCTTGGTTGGGATATGGGAGTGAAGGTTATAGTTGATAATATTCATCCCTTTAGATAATCTTCTCATTTTTGAGTGTGCAAAGTATTCGAACTTCAATCATGCATTACAAAATAAGTATGAGAGATAGAGATGAACTATCAACTCCCACACCTACATAGATGAGTCCTCTAAGAAATCTTGGGAAGATTTTTTCTAACTCAAGACATGTGAGATAGGTTAATAAGGTTTCTCTCTAAGATAAATCTCTCAGAACAAGTCAAAAGTTAGTTAGTAGGGGCGTATATTATGACTCATTAGCCTAATCGGTGGACCATCTATGCAAAAACATTTGGATGAGCATTTTAAGGCTAAAATGACCATATTTAAATCTTGATCACACCATAATATTGAAGGTTTTAGTTGATATAATGCATCCATTGAGATAATATCTTCATCCCTAAGTGTGCCAACTAAGTGAAATTTTATCGCACATTGCAAGAGAATTGTGAGGGTTAGAGATAAATTGTCATCTCTTATACCTACATAGATGACTCCTATAAGCAAATATCCCTTAAAAAATATCCTCATTCTTAAGTGCTCAGTTGACAAACTATCTATGTGAACATGTCTAGATAGGAGTTTTAAGGCTAGAACAACTATTGTCTAGTCTCAATTGTGCTCCGAAAGCAAAGGTTGCAGTTGATCATATGCATCCCTTTATAGAATATCCTCATCATTGAGTGTGAAAATTGATAAAATTTAATTTTCATATTGTAAGAGAACCATAAAGAATAGAGATAAGCTGTCAGCTCCTACACATGTATGAACTATTCCTCTAATAAATATTGAGAGGATTCCATCTAATTCTAGACCATAATTAAGGTGTAGATTAGACTTTTTTCTTTTTTTCTTGAAAGGAAAAATAGAGAGAAGGTAAAAACCTATTAACTTAAGGTAGATAACATTAATATGAATTGGTTTTTTATTTTATTTATTTCAATAAAATAATCTTCTCTACTCATGGAACCAACCACATGAAAGTGGAAGCTCATCTGGTACTACTAACCTACATTAAAATTATTAGTAAAAATTTTAAATATAAACAAACACATAATAATAAAATAATTGAAAATTAAAATACATTAAATCAAATAAATTGACTATATTAATTTGAAATAAAAGATAAACTTACCAATTCAATCTAACATAGCTTTAAGATGAGCTATGTTTGTAAGTGTTTCAAGAATCACTTCATGGTCAAATTCATGCACCTTCCACAAAATTCTATTGTGAGTCTTTCCATGATATTTAATCATTTAAATATTTTTAGTAATAACCATATTTGAATAATGAAGAATCACTCTATGTGTTTCAAAGTCCTCAAATAATAATTATTTTATTTTTTATGATAGTACCTACAAAGTTAGGTTCTTATAACCACTATGGATTCATTGGGATAAATTAACTCTTCTCTATCTATACGTTTATGATTAATTATTTTTGGACTCTACACAATGACACAAGTAGTAGTTTGTTCCCTCAGCATTGTCCTCGAGTGAAATGATTGCAAAAACATGTCATGTATTTAAATTATAATCAAATTGTAAGCACATATAGAAAAAAATATAGCTATCACTAATATATCACTAAGGTTACATATCGAATTAAAGAATAAATTATACCTATTTGCACAATATCTGAGATATGGTCAAAGTTAAGTGATGATGCAATATTATGATCTATCAATTATTGAAATGAATGGATACTCTCTATAGGTGATATGGTTCTATAATGTCATTCATCAATCATTATTTTAACTCACATTCATTCCAATTATATTATTTACATGCAGAAAAAAAATATGACATATCCCTAATATAAATAACCCATGAACTAGAATTTGAGCTTTGAATGGAGTGGAAAAAACTCAGTCCAAGTATTGTATTGCATTCTTCATACATTGCCTTGTGTCGTTCCTCTATTAACCAAAATATTTTTTTTACATGAGAATGTTTATCTAATCCATGAAAAAAAATTCATTACACCAAGTCACAATTGTTACAATGTTGATCAAATTAGCACCATCTTGTACTTTTTATGCTCTTTTTTAAGGGTTATTTTTACACATGCACCTACACCATCATGTTCCCTTTTTCTATGCCCAACCTCAAAGAAGATCCAAAAATGTTGAACACCATTATTCTTATGTGTTTTGATTAACTAGTAAAACATTCAAGAATTCTAAAACTACCCTACATAGTTTTTCTGACCAAATGTATTATCTATCAAACATGATTTATCTTACATTCATATTTATATAAAATATCTCAAGATAACCTTAGATAAACTCTGAAGAATGTGATATATCATCGCTCATATAAAATTGGTACTCCCTCAAAATCTTTCAATTATCATCTGTGTTATTAGGTGCATATTTAAATTTAATATGAATGAAAATTCTAATTTGAATTAAAATATAGTATTAGAATTGAACATCATTTTGTGGTTATAGTGTGTAATTTTCAATAAAGTTCACAGTCAAAATAATGATACCAATTGAGAAGTTATCCTTGCATACCTTGAATTTATTATCTAACCATTTTGATTTGTGTGTGTGTCTTGCATATTGGTAGATAATATTCTTCTTTACTTTACACATGAAATCAAATACCAAAATTTTTGTCAAAACCAACTCACATCTTGATGACTCTTTTCTATTTTTTAACACATAATTTATAGATTTATACCTCTTATAATCAACTAGTTGCTTTTTAAATTCATGTGAAATTAATTCATGTATGCAACTCATCAAATTTATCAGACCGCCATAACTCTTACAGTTCCATCTAAACATTGTTTAGAAAAAAGAATTGTCCCTCAAGTCTTTAATAGAAAAGACTTTGGATTAATTTTATTTATGTCTTAGGTGGGGTAAACACCATACATTCCTAAAAAATCTCATCATTATGTAAAATATAATGTATATGATGAAAAACATCAAAATGCATAGGAAATTGAACATGTGCTCTACAACAACATGTAGTGTGTGCTTGGTTGATTTTAAAATAGAAATGATTGCACATCTCAAATGACCTTTGTTTAATTATCAATTGCCCATTAAATTTTTTAGTAAAAACTTTATAAAATTATGTTTGGGTCATGTCTAAGAAATATTTTGCATGTGGATCATAGTTTTTATTTTATCATTTTCTTCTTTTACCATCTTTTATATTAGATGATACCCTTGTGTTGTCATGACAAAAATTTTTAATCAAATGTCTTTTTCCTTCAACTAACACCTTATCATCAAGACTTTTTATTATTTTTATGACATTTATTAGATTTTTTATATTTAAGTTCAAGGATTTACTTGTTTCACTAAGAATTCGAGCTTCAGCTATTGACTTACTCACTATATATTTCATTATTAATTGTCTTGACATATTACTATCTTTTTTAAACTTTTATTCCCTATTTTATTAAATATATTTTTTAAAATTATACTATTTATTCCCTTCATATTAAATTTTATTAACCCTAAAGTAGGCATCATAGGGCACATTTTTACATGTTTATTAATTGAACAAATAGTTGACATCATTTTGTATGGATTTTATTATCAAATGCAAGTCTCATACACGTTGGGCATGAAGTTGAACTAATATTTTTGACATTTTACCTTCCATAGGTTATCTTGTTTTCTCATCTATTTCAACTAAATACATTGGTGTTCATCTTATTATCCTTGGTGGAGTGGGTCTAGGGGCTATATTTTATATTAAATTGGGTAGTGTTACTATTTCAACCATAGTAGGCAAAGTAGAGGGTTCTTTATCTACATTATATGTTATAGGTGAATTGAATTCTTATTCATTAGGAGACACATGATTTGGGGTAATTAATTGATTTTGATTATCATCATACTCAAAAAAATTATTATGAATGAATATTTCATTATATTATATTTATCAATATGTTTCATCACTCATTATAAATTCACTACTTGCATGCTTTAAATTTTGAATTTCATCATGCAATAAAGACTGATTGAGTTCTCTTATCTCATTTGAAGACATATCTATACTAAATTATATATAATTAGGCATGTTATTTTCAATTGAAATATTACCTAGTGTGGAGGAAGCATCTTCACCTTACCTAGAAGCCCTTATGGATGGTCTCTTATCTGTTTTTTTTTTCTCTCTTCTTTATAATTTCCTCATTTAGTATCTCTTTGATTGGTATTTTGTGATGACTACCCAACCCCATTATTTATCTTTACCAAAATAAGCTAATTGTAGATTTAAACTTGAATAATTTGTAGTGATTCAAAAAAAGTGAATGAAAAATTTACTAAATTAACATAGTTACATCATAAAAAATTATTTTATAGTTTATAAAGAATAAAACATATGAGCAAATTCTATGGGAAATACAAGATAAATTCATGAATCATAAAGGGTGTATGTGCTTTAGAAAGCACGCAAACCCTTTTTCATCCATGGAAAAATAAGCAAAAATAATTAATAGGGTAAAAAGTTGGTTTGTAAATGGCATACACCATTTATAATTTTACAAATCTTTATTTGTCACTTTTCCTCCAAAATTGCCTCAGTTTTACGACTGGGGGGTCTCGAACCTAGTCGAAACCCTATCATGAACCAATGAATTTGATTTTCAATAAATTTAAGAGTTTTTTAATTTTTTTGACACATCTAATTACATAGATTTTATTATTTAAAAAATGATATGAGTTTGTAGAGGGGAAAGAATAGTTTTAAAATAAATATTTTTTTAATGTTCAAATATTATTTATAATTATTACTTAATTTATACGTAACATACCATGAGATTGCATATGTATGAACACACTTTTTTTGAGTAACCGAATAAATTTTTGTATGAAACTTCACATATGGATAGATGAAATGTCAAAGATTGTTGAGAATATTTTTTATTTTATATATATATATATATATATATATATATCTCAAAATATTTGAGAAATTGAATCTGCAATTATATGAACACAATTTTTTGACCTTAACTTCGATTATTAAGATATAAGTTTTATAAATATTTGATTAATATTCAAACAAATTATAAAGAAATTTGTGATGATATGTATATAGTCTATAATGATGATATTTTCACAAAAATGACCAACTTATTGTCATAAATGCATATATTTTGCACACTTTTATCATCTTGATATTGAAAAAAATTATATATTTAGAAACTACATTCAAAATTTTGGAATTCATGTTCTTATGTGATTGTAAAATTCTTTTTATAATTCTCTCTAACATTCTCTCCAAATTTAAATATTATTATTTTAAGAAATAAAATGTCACTTTATACTCCCCCTTTTATCCCCCATTATATTGCATCTACCTGTACTTAATAGATAAAGGCTCCAAGATAAGTTTAATAATATTAAACCTATTACTCATGGTCTATTTGAACTTTTGAAACAAATGGGAAAGAATTATTTTACATTATTATCTTGCTTATATAAATATCTATTCAGTAGTTAATGTTGACAACTTATGTCTTTTCTAGCCTTCTATGCTACATAATGAATATGAGGGGTTATTTCTAACTTTAATTAAATACCTCACTCTGTATAGTCATTTATAATTAGAGAAGGATGTTATATTTTAGAAGAAGGAAATGAAAATATAAAGAGGAGTGCAATAAAATTAGTTATTTGGGTTAAAAGGTTAGTTACCTTGAAATTCTAAATGGTATTCTAGAGAAGATGTAGAGAATATATTTCTTCACTTACATAATCCCTAATGATTTTATGGAAATAAAAAGCTTCAAATTGGTGAGGAATAATACAAATTTGGATCCTATTCTACTAGTCATGTATACTATATGTTTCAACTATGCTCAATTATATGTAGTTCATGTTTATAAGACAATTGTAAGAAATTTTTATTATTATTAATTTGAATAGCTTTGCCATAAAATTTTAAACTATTACAAATTATAGCTATAATATATATTTTCATACCATATTATATTACATATAGCATGGGCAACTTGATTTAAAATGCTTCATTATCATTTTACTTATTTGATTATAGTTTATTATCGTATCTGATTATGTCTAACATAATTTTAAAATTTACATTATGATTTATTATAAATATATGAATAATTTAAAATGAAATTAATTGTATTATTTTTTTGATCAATTTGTATATACAGTCCTTTTGAATAGTACCAACTTGTAGAACAGTGGCAGATTTACACATTGTCAAGTTGACATTTTTTTATTGATGAGTTGAAACTAATGCAAGTAATATGACATGCAAATGGCATAGTTGGTAAGTATGTATGTTGTTTCCCTATAATCAAATTTTTATTTCTCTATTTATTAATATGGATAGTGTAAATAGTAAATAATATTTTTATTATAATTATCTCCTTAGGTGACATAATTTTGAAATATAAGGGTTTTATGTGTTTTTTAGGGTTTCATTATCATTTAAAAATTATAAAATAATAATTAAATTTTAAAACCCTAATTATAAGATTTAAACTTATATCTAAACCTAAAACCCTAAAAATTATCTAATGTTATATTCTATAGTTTTAAATGGTCTAATATGTATGGAGGTTCCTTGACATATATTGAAACAAATCTATAAGTTTGAAACATATGTTCGAAACAAAATTTAAATGTACTTGATGTACATTCAAACTATATTTTAATATAATTCAAATTTACTTCGAATATTTGCTTTGGGTAGTGGGCATTGGTTTATGTTATTGGTAGGGATACTCAATACAAATTGGTCATTCAATTAGAAAACATTGTAAATATAGAGGATGTTAAGAAGGTTCTTGATAAATTTTTAAAAAACATATTAAATCTAATAATATTGGAAGTTCTTAAATGTGTCGATATGTTTAGTGATAATTTTAAAATCAATATTTTTTCTGGTCAAACCATATGAAGAAGCACAAGACATGATAAGCCTTAAATGCAACCACCTATCTCTAGACCCACATTCAATTCCATATCAAGATAAGGTTTTGGTAAAAAAAATGGTTCTTTTTTTTTTACATTTATAATTTTTTTGATTATGCTTCCAAAATCTATGTGAAAGCTACACCATGGAATTTTCTATTTTGGTAAGTTTATTGAAAATTTCATTAATATTATAGCATCTAGAGGTTGATAGACTATGTGTTTGAGAATATTTGTGTCTCCATTGAACTATCTAGCATAAACTTTTTCAAATAATTTCATGTTATCTATACAAGTATGTTAGCGGTTTCAAAAAGATTGTGAGCCCAGTTTATTATTAGAGAATAAATAATTTTGAAAGAGTGTGAATAACATTAAGGGTTTGCATTTAGTTGTTTTCAAATAAGAATTGAAAGATGATATATTGTTGATATTATTATTGTGGTATTCTCTTTATCTGATTATTTATAAATATAAGATTTATTTTATTTTTTGTTTATGCATTGAAAAATAGCTATGGTAATGGTATTTTAAAATACTTGTCATTTTAACTCCCATAGATCCTTTGGTACTTCACTAAAGTTTTAAGCATTCTTAGATATCTATGGTTATTTTTTCTATGATTTATATTGCGATGAGATGATTTTATTTATGTATGTTACTCTCAAAATCTTTCAAATCAATTATTATACTTAGTTTTTTCAATACAAGTAAAAATTTATAACTAAATAAAACTAAACAAAAACAAAAGACATATTCATGAAATCTTCAAAAATCTATACTATGTTTTCATGAACTGAGAAAAATATTAAATCCTTTTCTAGTTTGTGAGATAAAAATCCATACCATTCTTCATGTGTTCTCAAAGTAAAATTTCATGAATATAAAGTCATTTTTATAATTTTATTGCTTGGTTTCAATGTTTGTGTGATACGCAGAAGTTCAATTTTGAATAATTTCTTGTTTTAAATTAAAATCTTCAAAAGTTATTTTTTAATATTTTTATTGAAAAATAATTGTTGTTGAAATATCACAAGGTTTCAAAAAAATAAAACTTTATTTCTAAAACAATGTGGTAAAGATAAATTCTTGAGTGAATTAAAATTTACATGCATGTGGAGGTGATGAATCTAAGTCATGCATTCAATTTTCTATGATTTTGACTCTTGCATCCATTCTTCTGTGATAATAATTATGATTTGATTCATAATTAATACAAACCATCACCTAGTTCCTTTTCATTTCTAAATAAATAAATGTGTCAATATTTATCAAACAAATATACTAGAATCTAAAAATGAAAGACTTATATAAACTTATTTGGCATATTTCCTCAAAGTGGCTTGGAACTAGTGTGTAGTTTATGCCACATACATGTGTGCTTACTAGATAAGAGTAGATATTTTATCTATAACACTCACACAATGTATATAAAACCCATGCATATAGTTTTCTATGCGAAATAAATAACCTTGTTATGTAGGAATAATTTTTGAAGTGTTATTTTAGATGTATTTCACATTTATTTGTCGTTATAGATGCTATATCCTATAATGTGTTCTAAATTTGCATGGGAAAAAAACCTTTCATGTACAGAAATATGTATAAAATAGATGGAAACTAGAAAACTAAATACATGTAGAAACTTATCACTGGAGTGGCATATTCCATTGTAGTGACTAAGAAGAAGTGGCTAGCTTATGCCACCTATAATTCCACATACATTTGTAATTTATAGATATAGTTAAGGTTGATGTTTATAATATCCACACAATGTCTATAAAACCGCTTACATGTACTTTTCAATGGGTAAGAAATTACCTTGTTGTGCATAGCCATTTTTAGAGTGTTGCTTGTGACATATTCAACATTTTTATTGTTCATAGATTCCATACCTAGTATGTTATAAATTTGCCTATGGCTACCTTAGAACCTTATCATTAAATATGTGTAGGGAGTTTTATGGGTATAATTAGGGTTTTATAGAGATTACATTATTGTTTTCCCTAGGTAAGAAAGAACCTTATTTTTCACGACAATGCTTGAAATGACCAGAAACTAAAACAAAAATACTTGTATAAACTTATAACTTGATTATCAGATACCCTTGAATAAACATAGAACTGGTATAGAACTTATATTAATTAATATCCTTGATTTTATTCAAATATGTATGTTTTGTTCATGTTTTCCATTTGTAATAAAGAACCTTGTTGTGAAGAGTAATTTTTAAACTACTAATTATTACCTATTTCAAATTTATTCATTCTTTATAAATGTATATCTTTTAGTATGCTTTAATTTTTTTAATTTGATATCTGAACGTGTATCATATGTGTATTACAGTGGATATCCTAGATATTTTATCTATTAAAGAGGTTTTATGTTGTTTGATGTATAAAAAGAGTGACCAAATGTATTATTCATTTATTGAACAAATATAATTTTCAAAATACTTGTAAGACATCTACCACATGTATCAAAACATCTTATAAATGTCTCATTTTAATTTTAATAATCTAATTTCTACCTTTGTAATGATTAATTTATTATTTATTCTAAGTTTATGATGGATGGCTTGGAAGGAATGGATGTCCTCAAAGAAATCATAGCTTGTAAAAATGAATTATAATTTTTTTTTTTGTTCATTTTAATTTATTTGATAGTAATGGTTCATTACATGAATTCTTTTAGGATAAATAAATATTCATCAGCCAATCATATATGCACACCTATCTTGAATAATAGGGTTATAGATGGTGCATTCACCAGTGGAGATGAGATTCCCATTGGGTTGACATAGGTAAGTTTATTAAGGCTTTAACTTTCTTTCCCATATTAAATCTAATGAACTTGAAATTTTTGTGACAATAATATACATTTGATCTATAGGAATCCATTAGTTTGTGTCCACATAAAGACAATACTAATCACTACTTAACTTCATTATTTTGGTATAAAAAATAGCTTACCTTATTTTCATTCATTTGCAAGTGTCTGAAATTTAATTCTCAATGGTTGTTTGATAAACTTCCTAAGATGGTTGTAGGCAATGCATCTAATAGAGGAGATGGGATTTTGATGGGGTTAACATCAGTATAGTTAATAATGTTTTATCTATTATCCATGTTAAATTCAATATTATTTATAATTTTCTATAATATTCAACAATTGATGATTCCGCATCCACTTTATAATTTTACACACTTCTATTTATGCATATAGATATATTATATATGTAATGATTTATTTATTTTATTGATATCTATGTATTGACTAGTTTTTTTTGAGGAGGTGGAACATAACATGGGTGAGGATGATGGAAAAAACCCTCATGATGTGTTTTTCCCCATGAATGTAATTTTTTTGTTGTAATTATTCTTGTTTCTTCCATTGTCATGCTCATATACACTCTTTTATTTCCATATGTGTGTGTGTGTGTGTGTGTGTGTGTGTGTGTGTGTGTGTGTGTGTGTGTGTGTGTGTGTGTGTGTGTGTATGTGTATATATATATGTGTGTGTATATATATGTGTGTGTGTGTGTGTGTGTGTGTGTGTGTGTGTGTGTGTGTGTATATATATATATATATATATATGTATGTATGTATGTATGTATGTATGTATGTATGTATGTATGCATGTATGTGTGTGTGTGTGTATATATATATATATATATATACACATATACATATATATATATACACACACACATATATATACATACATATATATATATATATACATACATACATACATACATACATACATACATACATACATACATATGTATGTATGTATGTGTGTGTGTGTGTGTGTGTGTGTGTGTGTGTGTGTGTGTGTGTGTGTGTGTGTGTACATATATATATATATATACATATATATATATATATATATATATATATATATACATATATATACATACATACATATATATATATACATATATGTATGTATGTATGTATGTATATGTATATGTATATGTATATGTATATGTATATATATATATATATATATATATATATGTCTGTCTATATATATATATATATATATATATATATATATATATATATACATACATACATACATGGAAAGAAAAGAGTGTATATGAACATGACAAATATGTGTGTGTGTGTGTGTGTGTGTGTGTGTGTGTGTGTGTGTTTTTGTGTATAGACCAATTTTGTAAATAAGGGTTTGAGGTTGGGTAACGATGTTACCACTCACATTAGCAATGAATGAAAAGAGATACTAAACTCTAGGAGAAAACTCTAGTATCATTTATTTGTAAATTTAAGTGTATGACCTCTAATTTTTTTCTATGTACTCTATTTTATTTAAAATACTATTATATTTTTGTCACAAAATTATTACTATCAGCTATTATTTTACTTTTTATTTATAAATACTATGAGAAAATTAATAAAAATGTAGAGATCACCGCTCTGACACCACAATGTAGAGACCACAATTCCTATCCTAAAACATATATTTTTTTATGTAATTAATGTTTGTCTATACATGTAACTCAAGAATATCTTATTGTATCGGATATCTCTTACCAAATAGGTAAGCATCTAACCATATGTGTTAGTCATTCCTTTGTCAAACATGCAATCATCTAACCAAATGAGTTAGTCATTATTTTGTCAAATGGGCAATCATCTAACCAAATAGGTTATATATCTACACATGGGTAGGTTATGCTCTACCCAGAGACTTGACTCATCGAGATCAATCGAATCTTGAGTCGTTCACTATTCACCACTAATCTCTACTTAGATAAGCATTGAGCTCATCATGACAGTAGCATGTATAAAACATATTTAAAATGTTGCATTTTTCCTCCAAATTTTGCCTAAAGCCTCAAGAGCTATGACGATCCAACTGGGATCCTTCCAATTATATCACACATTATTATCTTTACTTTATTTATTTAAACTAGGGCCTTATTATAGTAATCTTATATTTTTATTTAACTTTAATCTTATTTAGCACACAACCCTAACCTCATTCTATTCACTTATTTACTAAAAGCATCTTTCACTTCCTAGACTATCTACATACCTGCGTCTAATTAGGATCAAGGTGTGGTATGCATATAGTTCTATTTTCTCTTCTATGTTTCATGTGAATTGTGAATTTGGGTATGCATCCCTTTCTATGACCCAGTTCCCTAGATAGTTTTTTTTTTAATTACTACCTAAATGGGAGTGTAAACATATTAGTTTAAGTGATTGAATACTTATTTAACTAAAATAACCTTAATTCTTAACAAGAAATAAAAATAAATATTGCAAGCTACATCCCCTTTTTACTTTTTGTTTGCAATGGTTTTGATCCTTGATTTAGACAACCTAATCCATACAATTATTGTTTCCAAGGTTTCATTATTTGAGAGCCATATGGTTGGTCATTTCTTAACAATAATTGGTTTAACGCTCTCAATCTTGGTTTTTATTTCTCTTTTTTAGTGATATCAAGTTTTGAGTAAGAAATGTACTTTCTCCATTCTGTTTCATAAGTTTACAAATCATAATCATAAAAAGTAGTCGAAGTCATTTTATTATCTTGATTAGTATTTGTTGTCTAAGAGGGATTATCCCACCCCTTAGTCTTAAAGACATGACATGATCCTTATTTCTTCCTAAAATTTTATAGGGATGGTGCTTTTGTTGCAGTTGTATTAGGCTATGGATGTAGTAGCTCAAGCACGATAGTATTACTTGTAAATGTGAGCTAGAGGCACCACTTGTGCCAAACACTGTGCAGTTTTGTTTAACCCTAAATTCTTACTCTAAATTTGAGATTTAAAAAGAAATAAAGAATGCTTGAAGTGAATTATTGAATTTAATTTCAAAAGCAAATTCTTGTGTAGAAAGGTAAAAGCAAATGTATAACATCATCATCTAGTTTAGTCCTCATGTCAGATTTTTGACAACATCATCTCTTTGATAATTATACTTTAAAATATAACTTATTCATAATGAGTTTAAGAATTCTATTTTAACTTATATTTAACATTGAATAAATATTTTATATGCTTGAAAGGAAGGTTTTAATTGAGGTTTAAACCTTAAAATGAAGAATATATGTTATCATTCTATTTTTTTTCCTAATGATAATTAAAGACAATTTTATTTTCCAAATGAATAATGAAACAATAATAGATTTTCAACCATGTTTAGGAACAATGAAAATCAACATAACAATTTGAAAATCTTATTATGAAATGCATTACAATAGGTATTCCAAAATGTAAAATTATTAATTCTCTTGAATAAATTTTTAACTATTCAATTATAAAAATTTCCAATATTTTTTTACGTATATATGTAAAAATTACTTATAATGAATCTCTAAATAATTTGTTGTAGCATAACTTCTAACTACACAAATTATGAAATTTAAAATTATTTCCAAACAACATAATGAAAATCTGAATAAAATATCATTCTAGTTATAATAATAAAAATTCTTTCTCATTAAATTTTATAAAATAAACAAAGAGGTTATATTTTCCATTTTAAATTATTTCTTTAATAATAAACAAAAATAATTCATTGTTCCTTTTAAATCAATTAAATAAAATATTATAAAAATAAAGAAAAATATTATAATTTCCATCCAAATTGTTTCCTTAACGATAAATAAAATAATATACTTTTTATTTCTTTTTAAAAAATCATGTAAATAAACCACTATAAAAACAAATAAAAAATATATATTTACATACAAATAAATATAAATATTATTAGATTTTCCTTTTAAACAATTTCTTATAACCATAAATAATATATTTCATTTTCAATAAATGAAAAATAATATGTTTCCCTGGTGTCTGCAGAAAGCTTTGACTGAAATGGAATGTGGTTCCACTTAATTGAAAACAGCTGAGATAAAGTGAATGGCGGCGGTGTTGATCTTGCGCTGAGTTAAAGAATGGAAGGAAAGATCTATTGATGCCCTTCTCCCCTTTGCCTCCTTCCCTCTTTGCCCTGCGCCACCCAAACACACAAATAAAAACTTCATAATAATAATTTTAATTAATTTTTAATAATAAAAAGGTAATATGAATTACATTGAAGATGATAATTTTTAAATTAAAATAGTCATTATTTATTAAAAAAATATTAAAACACACAAATAAAAATTTCATAAAAATTAATAATTAAATTAAAAATATTGTGAAATCATTCAATTACCTAGTGCCCCACCCAAACACACAAAATATTAGATTTTTTATTAATGTTCTTTAGCTCACAAAACAAGAAATTGACAAAGAGGTATTTTCTCAAGATATTAATAAATTTATATAGAAAGTTATATGGATTAGTCTAAAATATTTCTTGAAACCAAAACTTATTTATTATTTTAAATTTTATTTGTGTTTCTATGAAGATTGAAATGGAGTTACCAAGTACATGTAGATTATACTTCTTCTTCCTTAAAGATCCCTTTAATTTAGTTTTAGGTTTTTTATCACCAAAATTTAATTAAATTTGATCATAACCTCGTACAAAATGAGTGAATACACAAATTATGTTTTCTAAAATCTAAAAGTGAGAAATAATTTGTATAGAAGTTACTTTATATTGACTATAAAATTTGTGGAAGTTACTTTTACATTTTTAAATATTTTTATGGATCCTTGAGGATATTAATTTAGTATTAGAATCAAATATGTTTAGATTTTTTAATTTATTATGAAATTCAAATTTGGTAAAAAAAAATTAAAATTGAAGTTTTCACATAAAAATAATTTTCAAAATACTAGTTCTTACTTCAAAACAAAAGGTTTCAAGAATCAAAGATCATAAGAGAAAATTTATTTAAGAAAGATTGCCTAGATTTATAACAAAACAATTATTGTATTGATTTCAAAATCTATTTCTTTCAAAAATCAATGTGAATCGCCTACATTGTTCCACTTTCCCTAAAAAAATTTAAAAGAGTTTTACCCAACTCTACTTTCTATAAACGTAAAGTTTATATAATTAAAAATCCAAGAAACAACTATCCATTATTTTAACCTTATATTTATATTTAATTTGTAACATACATTTACATTTCTCACCAATATAACCCAACCTCTAATGCTAGAGAATTATCTTCTCTACTATAAGTAATACACACATTATTTTTTCACCCATGGCCTAAAAACAATTATATTATTACATGCATTACTTACTACAGTCGCATCAAACATTTTTTTTGTAAAAGGTGCACGTGTACATGTCTCTTGTGAATACCATGGATCCATACATTATTTTGCACCCATGCTTGCTGAAGGAGACCTAAACATTTTTAAAATTATTTTTTCTTGCAGATATTTAAGTCCTCACAATGCCAAGAATGTGCTAAAACACTAGTCTCTTGATCCTCTTATCTCTGAGTTACAACTTCAATTTTACTCTACCCACAGGTCCCCCTTAGGTCGAATTATATATTTTAAAAAAAAATACATCACACCCATCACATTTTTTACATTTATAAAACCATTCACTTACTATATATGATAGGAGAATCTATATTTATTAAAAGATTCATCTAGGTTAGAGTAATATTTTATTTTAAATATTTAACAAATTATAATTTAATAAGTAGAACAAAATTTAATATTATAAAATTTATTTTTTAATATTTTTTATTTAAGTCTATTTTAAGTTATCTTAAAATAATTTTTACTAATAATTATTATTTTAATAATAATTTTAATTAACTTTTTAACAATAAAAATATATTATGGATTATTTTGAAGATATAATTTTTTAAATTAAAATAATCATTATCTATTTAAAAAACCTACTAAAATATACAAATAAAAATCTCATAAAAATTTATAATAACATTATTATAAATAATTAATATTTTAATAATAATTTTAACTTTTTAATAATAGGTGGTATTGTAGATTACTTTGAAGATATAATTTTTTAAATTATTAATAATCATTATCTATTCAAAAAATTATTAAAACACACAAATGAGAAACTCCATAAAAATTAATAATAAGATTAAATTGTTCATGAAATCGTTGAACTCTCTCTCTCTCTCTCTCTCTCTCTCTCTCTCTACATACACACACAAAGATGAAAATCTAGATGGTATGAAATAATTATGGATATCCTCCGAAATTTGGATGCCGATATAGAAAGACTCCATATTAGATTTTTTTAATCAATACTCATTAGCTCGCAAAACAAGAAATTAACAAAGGTATTTTATCAAGATATTAATAAATTTTGATTAAAAATTATAATGATTAATCTTAAATATCCTTTGAAATAAAAACTTATTCATTATTTTAAATTATATTTGTGTTTCTACAAGGATTGAATTTGATTTACCAAGTATAAGAAGAAATGCTTCCTTCTTGCCTAAAAGTCTCTTTAACTTAGTTTTAAGTTTGTTCTTATCAATTTTTAATTAAATTTGATCATGACCTCCTACAAGATAAATGAGTATGTAAATTGTGTTTTATAAAATTTAAAAGTGAAGAATAATTTGTATAAAAGTGACTTTATATTTACAATGAAATTTATGAAAATTACTTTTATATTTTTAAAGATTTTTGTAGATCTTTGATGATATTTATTTAATATTTGAACCAAATATGTTTAGATTTTTTAATCTATTATAGAATTCAAATTGAATAAAGAAAACTTAAATTGAAATATTTACATAAAAATGATTTTAAATATATCAGTTCTTACTTCAAAACAAAAAGCTTCAAAAATTATAGGAGAAAATTTGTCAAAAAAAAACCTAAATTTATAAGAAAAAAATTATTATATTGATTTCAAAATCTATTTTCTTAAAAAAAATCAATGTAAATCACTTACAATATTCCACTTTCCCCAACCAAAAAATAAATAAATAAATAAATAAGTAAATAAATAAGGCTGTTTCACCCAACTCTGCTTTCTATAGACGTAACGTTCACATAATTAAAAAACCAAGGAACAACTATCCATTATTTTCTCCATCTTTAGTTTATCACATGCATAGACATTTGTCACCACTATGGCCAAACCTCTGATGCTAGAGGATTATCTTCTCTAATATAAGTAATGAAAAAATTAGTTTTTCACCCATGGCCCCAGGAACAACGATGTTATTACATGTGTTAGTTACTACAACCGCATCAAGCCTGAGAAAAGTGCATGTATATAAGTCTCTTATCAATACCATGGACCTAATCATTATTATTAAAAAAAAAATCCTGTAGATATTTGAGTCCTGACAATGCCAAGAATGTGAGCGTAGCTGTTATTTATCTATTACATTGTTTAATTTGCTGTAAGTTACTACTTAGGTGCATCGGTTATATGCTCACCGACCTGGAAGTTGGAGATATCTGACTGACTTATTTTATTGTATATAATCTCTTCTTCCCTCTGCAATATAAAATCAAGCTTTCGATTAGCTATCATCTGGTATGAGAGCCTCCAAGCCTGATCAAGAGTCGCGTAGCAGAGCCAACACGGCCGAAAGTCGCCTGATCAGAGCAACAATTCAAAGGAGAAAGTCTGCATAGAAGTAAGCGTTAGAAAGCCTGAAGATCTGACATAGTGTCATCACAGCATTTTTTGCTTTCACATCCTGGAGTGTTGAAAGCCTATTCAGCGCAGAAAATGCAGCCAAGTGCAGAAGAAAGCAAAGAAGTTAGACGCCAAGCGTGCCAACTGTTGGAAGAAGTGCCTGTTCGACGCAACAGAATAGCAGAAGGGACTCACGCCTGGGAGAAGAAGACGCACAGAAGCTGTGAAGTCTGATAGACGCTGAAGAGTGTAGCGAAGCCGGGAAAGGATATGGCGCCTACAGCAGAAGCGTGGGAAATAGCTCCTATAGTAAACTATTTTTTGCCTTTATCTGCATCGATCAGCACCAAGAAAAATAAGGATGCAGTAGTCCTGCAGAAGCATTCCCTGTGCCAAGCCGACAGCGTAGAAGCTACGTGCTGGAAGGAAGGATCGACGCCTGCAGACACCAAAGAACTGTAGATGCTAAACCAATGTCATATGCCTGATCTCACAGGCTATGAACAAAATTAACAGTAGAAAGACAACCAAAGAATCAACTTTAAAAAAATAGAGCATAACACTAAAAAAAAATAAACAGAGCATAGCAAATAATACACAGATCTGTATTTTGTGCAGGCTGAAAATAACAGTATTTATTGATGTATATATATTAAAAACTATGCTAAAAACAATACGTTGCATCTAAAGATAGAATGGATAACAAAAAGATAACAAAGCATGCACTTGGCATGAATTCTTTGCTACCTGGGAAGACTGGCAGTTTGATGGCAAAGAAGAGTTTATTAACTGCTCTTTAAACTAGTAGTTTAAAAATAGAATTGAGCATGGTTTTTAACGAACTGCAGCATCACTTTTCAACATACTCCCCCTTGATACTGAGAGGCCTTACAATTTGATCTTTGAGTGTCAAAAACTGATCTGTTGCAACTGCTTTCATGAAGATATCTGCCAACTGTTCGTTAGTGTTGATGTATTTCAATTCTACTACCTTCGTCTGTAATAAATCTCAGATAAAATGATGCTTTAGATCAAAATGTTTTGTCCTGCTGTGATGTACTGGATTCTTGGCCAATTTTATAGCACTAATGTTATCACAAAAAATAACTGTGGGCTGAACTTGAATCTCTCTAATTTTTTCAAAAAGTTTTCTAAGCCATAATGCTTGTGTACCTACTGAAGTGACTGCAACATACTCTACTTCTATAGAAGAAAAGGAAACTATACTTTGTTTCTTTGAGTTCCAAGTAATCAAACCAGAACCAAAAGAAAAACAATTCCCAAATGTTGACTTTCAGTCATCCAAACTACATCCCCAATCAGAATCACTAAAACCAACAAGATTGAACCTTTTAGAAGTGTAGTAATGAATACCAAAATCTAGAGTGCCTTTCACATACCTCAAAATTCTCTTGGCTGCCTTCAAATGTATTTCTGATGGCTCTGTCATGTACCTTGAAATAAGTGAAACTGAATAAGCAATATCAGTTCTTGTGTGAGTTAGAAACATTAAGCTTCCGACAATACTTCTATAGACTATCTCATCAACTCTTTCAGCACCATCATCTCTACACAACACAACTCCATAAGCAACTGGAGTGGAGACTAGTTTACAATCAACAATATCAAGTTTCTTCAACATATCTTTAGCATACTTTATTTGACAAATGAAAATTTTATTCTCCATTTGATAAAACTCCATTCCTAATAAATATTTTATGAGGCCTAAATCTTTCATCTTAAATTCATTCATCATGGAAACTTTGGATTCATCCTTCATCATAGAACTGCTACCCATATACAACAAGTCATCAACATACAAACATACAATTAGAATATCATTACCTTCTTGTTTGTAGTAAAAGGTAGGTTCACTCTTACTTCTTTGAAATCCATTCTCTTGAAAATATCCATCAATCCTAATATACAGTGCTCTTGGTGCTTGTTTGAGGCCATACAAAGCCTTCTTCAACTTGTAGACATGATTTTCTTTTCCTTGCACTTCAAAACCTCATGGTTGTTCCACATATACTTCTTCTTCTAAGTACCCATTCAAGAAGGCACTTTTCACATGCATATGATATTTGCTCCAATTCTTTTGAGCTTCTAATGAAATCAACATTCTAATGGTCTCGTCTTGCTACTGGTGCAAATGTCTCTTCATAATCAATGCCATAATTTTATGTGAAGCTTTTAGCAACTAATCTTGCCTTATGCCTTTCAACACTTCCATCATTGTTACACTTGGTCTTGTAGACCCATTTGGTGCCAATCCTCTTCTTGTCATGTGGAAGCTTTGTAAGCTCCCAAGTGTCATTCATGTGTATAGAATCCATCTCTTCTTGGATTGCTTGCATCCAAACCTCATTAATATATGCATCTTCAAAACATGATGGTTCAAAATCAGCCTTGGTAAGTAAAGAAAAATTCAGTGTCTCACCTCTTGGATTTTCTTCATGTGCTTGATTTGAACTCCTTTGATAAATGTCACTCAATCTTCTTACCTTCCTTGTAGAACTAGGACTTAAATCTGGACTTACACTTGGAATAGAAATATTAGTGGGCTGCTCATGATCAATATCATCCATAATAACTTCATTTAAAATATATTTTGACTTCTCCATATGGCCTTTTTGATGATCATAAACTCCCCCTTCATCAAAAATCACATCTCTTGACACAATATGCTTATTAGTTAGAGGATTATATAACCTGTAAGCCTTACTTTCCTCACTATATCCAACAAAAATACATGACTCAATTTTGGGATCTAACTTTTACCTCTTTTGATCAGGAACATGAACATAGGCTAAGCAACCAAAAACTTTGAAATAATTAACATTTGGCTTTTTCTCATACTAGGCTTCATACGGAGTCATCCTATCAAGTGTACTAGTGGGACTCCGATTGAGAATATATACTATTGTAGCAACTGCAACTCCCCAAAAAGAATTACTTAATCCCTTTGTTTGTAGCGTATTTCATGCCATCTCCACCATTGTATGATTCTTCCTTTCAGCTACACCATTTTGTTGAGGTGTATACATAGTGGTGAGTTGTCTTCTGATGCCATGCATATCACAATAACCTTGAAAGGATTTTGAACAAAATTCTCCTCCATGATCAGTCCTTAAGCATTTGATTTTGCACCCTTTGTCATTTTTTACAACGGCTCAAAACCTCTTGAATTTCTCAAGAGCTTCACCTTTGGTCTCCAAAAAATAAACCCAACACTGTCATGAGTAATCATAAATAAAAGTAATGAAATATGATGGCTTACCCGAATTCTTTGTCTATATAGGACCACAAATGTCTGAATGAACTAACTAGAGTGGATAATGGGCCCTCCATGCATTGCCTTTTGGAAATTTCTCTCTTGTATGTTTTTCTTTAGCACATCCTTCACAAACTTCTTTGTGCTCTTTAACCTTGGGCAAACTAAAAACTAATGCTTTTGATGTTAGAATCTTCAAACTATGAAAATTTAAATGCCCATACCTGAGATGCCACAACCAACTTGAATCCTCATATGCCATATTAACAAGGTTCCTATTATGTTCACCAAACTTCAATGGAAACATCATATTCTTTGTCATAAGCACAACTGTTACCACCCTATTTCCTTGATTCTTATCATAAATTATACATTGTTGATTTCCAAATACAACTTTATAATTCTTCTCACATAATTTTCCAACATTCAACAAATTATACTTTAACTTTGGAGTGTAATAAATGTCTTTAACACTCTTCATACCTTCTTTTATATGGACTTACATAGCTCCTTTTGAAGCAACCTCCAATGATTTGTCATCACCAAGTTTGATCTTGGATTTAAAATTTTCATCCATTATAGAAAAACATTTTTCATTTCCTGACATGTGGTTAGAACATCCTAAATCTAAATACCAATTATCTTTAGAAATATTTTCAGCTTTGTCATAAGATAAAAATAAATTATCTGGAGGATTCTCATCACCTTCTTGAGCATAATGAACGCTTTGATCATTATTACCTTCTTTTAATGTACACTCATAATTAAAGTGGTCATACCTATTACAATGATAACACTAGATTTTTTTTTATCAAATCGGCCTCTACCTCTTCCTCTGAAACCACCTCTTCCTCGTAAACCACATCTGCCTTTATTTCCTCTTGAGTAATTTTGATTTTGACCTCTACCTTGGACTTGACTAATTTTGATGCTACTATTGGCATCTTCATTTTTTTTTTTTGTAATTTAGAGGAAAAAGCTTCTCATCACTTTCCCCAAATGAATCTCTCAATTTTTATTCATGAGACATCAAATATCCAACTAGATGATCAAATTGAAGGGTAGACACATTCTTGCTTTCTTCTATGATTATGGCAAGATGGTTCCACCTTAGTGTGAGAGTCCTCAAAACCTTTTTGATCACAACCTCATTGTTCACAATTTCACCAAGCGTAGCCATCTTATCGACCACATATTTTACTCTGACACAATAGGTACTCACACTTTCAACTTCTTGCATCTTTAAATTCTTGAATTCTCTCTTTAATGTCTGTAACTTGACAACTTTGACTTGATCACTACCTTGGTAAGCTTCTTTTAGATTCTTCCAAGCATCTTCTTCTATCTTTGCTCTTGAAATTTGTAGAAATAAGCTCTTATGAAGAGCTATTTGAATATGAAATAAGGCTTGAAAATTCTTCTTCTTAGCCTCCTTCTTAGTTGTTTTATCATTCACTATGAGGGCATTCCAATTAGCTGGCTCTACATACCCTAATTCAACAATATCTCACAAATATTTTCTTATAAAAAATGTCATCATTTTGAAACACTATTAATCATACTCATTTCCATCAAATTTTAAAATGGGCAAGGAGTTAGAATTTGACATGATAAATTTTTGGCAAAATTCCAACTACTAAATCTTTAACCCAAAAGAAAAATACCTACTCTAATACTAGATGTAGATTCTAAACCAATGGCATATGCATGATCTCACAGGTTATGAACAAATTTAACATTAGAAAGACAACCAAAGAATCAACTTAAAAAAAAGAGCATCACACCAAAAAAAATAACAAAGTACAATAAATAATACATAGATCTATATTTTGTGCAGACTAAAAATAATAGTCTTTATTGATGTATATACAAAAAAAACTTTGCTAAAAATAATGTGTTGCATCTAAAGATAGAATGGATAATAAAAATATAACAAAACATGCACTTGGCATGCATTCTTTTCTACGTGGGAAGACTGGCAATTTGATGGCAAAGAAGATTTTGTTAACTTCTCTTTAAACTAGTAGTTTAAAAATAGAATTGAGCATGGCTTTTAACGAACTATAACATCACTTTTCAACAAGAACCATGAAGCCTGGTAGAAGTGATAGCAAAGTCTATTTTGTAGCCATATAGAACCCTACATCAAAGTACCAGTGAATGCAAGGAGTGTGGTAGTCTGACCAACACACGATAGAAAAAGAAGATAGGAACAAAACCTTGCAAGGTACATACTTTTAATACAGAATTTTGAAGAAATAAATACTAGATTGTTAGCTTTGTAAAATTTTGTATAAAGTTGTTTTTTTTTTTTTTTTTTGTGTGTGTGTGTGTGTGTGTGTGTGTGTGTGTGTGTGTGTGTGGTGTGTCCACCCAAATTCCTCTTGTTTGATGCCCAACTCTGTCTCCACCCAAATTCCTCTTGTCCGATGCCCAACTCTTCAAAGGGCCAAATTTCATCATATGGAAGATGAAGATTCAAAAAAAAATTAATTTTAAGAATTAAGGGGTATTTTTACTTGTGGAGTTACCTATCTTGTCAGAGTTGATGAGTGAACCAAATATGACAAGTCAAATGTAAAATCCTTGATGTTGATCACACTTAGTGCCATTGATGAGGTTCAACCTCATATTTGGGATGCATCAACATCGAAAGTGGCTTGAACATTTTGTTCACCATATAAAAGATAAATAATGAGACAAAAATACTCCATCTCTAGTCCAAGCTTCATACTCTCAATATGAAGTAAGGTGAAAAAGTTGAGGAATTCTTATGTTGAGTAGTAGAACTAAGAGCAAAATTGATTGTGCTTGGAGAAACAATCAAGGACAAGATGTTGGTTCTAATCGCATTGAGAGCTTTCCCCTCTCAATTTCCCATGTTCACCATGACATTAAATATCACCAAGAAAGCAATGTTTTTTGAAGAACTAGTGAATTTAATTCAATAAGAAGAAGCCATCCAATCTATGCAACAAGAGTTTGAGGATAAAACCTAGATTTCCCAACAACATGGTTTAAATTTCTCAAACAAGAACAACAAAAATATGAAAAGGCAAAAGGATGGTGTCATATTTGCCATACCAATATGCATGATATTGATAGTTGATGGTATAATGCCTTGACACAAGACTCATACAATCAAGAGAGCACATCTGCTAGAGATGATTCACATAAATCAAAGAGATGTCCTTGATGATAAAAGTAGTGTGGACATGTACCATTATAACATCAATAGGATGATGAATATGAAGAAGTACTAAAAAAAAATAGAATACAATGGTACATATAAGGATGTTATTCTTGTCTCCCAAACCTCATCACACACAAGCAAAGTTTGGTTGATCAACCCTATCACTAGCAAGCATATGACAGGACGTAAGGAATTGTTTGATTCATTATAGACACAACCCATGGGAGATCAAGTTCAAATTGTAGATGACAAAGAGTATGTTATAGAAGGAATTGGCATTGTCATCATTCCTCTTGGGATGCAAACCTGTACTCTCAAAAATGTATTGTATGTCCCTAGCTTGACAATAAATCTCTTGTATATAAGTCAGATCTTGAATCACAAGGTTATGGTAGAATTCATGATCAATATTGGCACAAAATCATGTCTTTTCTCATGGGGAAATCTAGTAATTGCTGGAGCTTTTCTCAAGGATCTATTATTTACCTTAGATATAGTTTCATCTGATGATGTTGTTCTCTTTGCCTCTATGTTATAATATATAGCATTATGGCATTATCAATAAGGTCGTCTTTTTATGGTTCTTTATACTAGCTCAACTCTAAGGCCATGGTTTTTGAACTTCCTCAACTATCTCATTCATTACCTGTATGCATTGGATACCTTACTAGTAAACAACATAGGGTTCCATTTGAGACAATTTTCTCACAAACTAAAGAACATCTTGATGTGGTATATATTAATCTATGTAGACCCCTACCTACTCTTTCCAAGGATTCAAGCACTTTTAGTTATTTGTTGACTATTTCTCTCATAAGACATGGGTTTTTTTTTTCAAGAAGAAGAGTGAAGCATTAACTCATTTTAAGGTCTTCTAACAGTGTATTATCACCTAGTTAGGGAGGCCTCTTTGACTCCTCCACCTAGATCGAGGGGAGGAATTCACATCAAAGGAATTTTTGGTGTTCTTAAAGCAACACAGCATCAAACAACACCTAATTGCTCCTTATACGCCAAAATAGAATGGAATAATAGAGTGCACAATCATTCGATCATGGAAATGGCTCATTGCGTGCTTTCCACTATGAATTTAGATGAGTCATTTTAGGTCGAAGCAGCTAAGACAACTATTTATCTTCTCAATAGGTCACCTACAAAGATCTTGCATGATAAGACACTAGAATAGGTATGGAGTGGTCATAAACCTTGAATATTTCATCTTAGACTATTTGGTTATACATATTATATGCATATCAGTGCTAAAAAAGGGAATACAATCCAACCAAAGACATTACAGTGCCTTTTATTAGGGTATAGTATTACTTCAAAAGCATATCATCTTATGGATCCTGAGACAGAATATATATGAAAGTCAAGATGTTGTTTGTGAAGAGTCATCATTCCACTCATTTCCATTGATGGAGACATAACATACAACCTTACATAGACTATTCCCACAGTTAGATGATGAGAATGAAGAATCTTGTCATAAAGAAGGTAAGCTACAAGGAGAGTTATTTGTTGATCTTGGAAATCTTGAAGACAATACTTCATCAAATTAGTAGTAACATCGACATCCAAAATGGGTATAAAGTACCATTAGGGACTCACACTTCTCTAATCTAGATACCTCATCAATTTTTGAGATCAGAAGACAAGTAAGACAAGAAGTTAATCTCACACTAATGAGTTTAGTAGTTGACATCACTGAACTAAAGATAGTTTGAGAGGCTTTATGTCAAACTCAGTGGAGGAAGGCCATGGATGCTGAATATGATGCTCTCATCAAAAATGGGATGTGGGAACTTATCAATCTGCTTATAGCAAAAAATTTCATTCGTTGTAAGTGGATTTTGAAGACAAAGTACAAGGTAGATGGATCCATCAACAAATATAAAGCATGACTTGTTACAAAGGGATATGCTCAGCAATAAGAAATAGATTATGAGGAGACTTTTAAACCCATTCTAAGATTAATACCATCAAAATTATTTGCACACTCACAACATAAAAGGGATAGAAGATTCAGTAGATGGATGTGAAAAGTGCATTCTTAAATGATGATCTCAAAGAAGAAGTGTACATAACTAAGCTAAAAGGCTTCATTGATGAACAACATCCATATAAGTTATGTCATCTAATTAAGTCACTTTATGGGCTTAAGAAAGCACTAAGGGCATGGTACATTAAGATTGATGATCATCTATTATAATACATATTTATTCATAGCCCCTCAGAGACTAATTTGTATATTAAGAAGGTAGGTATAAATATTATCATTTTGGTTTTGTATGTGAATGATATTATGATCACAGGGAGTTCAAATGATCTTGTTGAATAACTAGAGAATGACTTGAGTAAATCCTTCAACATGATAGATTTGGGGCTACTTCATTATTGCCTTATCTGGGAGATCTGGAAAAAGAAGAATCATATTTTTGTCTCACATATGAAGTATGCCAAGATGATGCTTGAGAAATATGGAATGAATAATTGTAAACCAATGTCAACTTTGATGGATAAAGGTCTGAAACTATCCCAATTTTTTGTGCCACCTCAAGTAGATGAAACTCACTATAGGCAACTTGTTGGAAGTCTCATTTACTTGATTTATACTAGACCAGATAAATGCTTTGTTGTCAGCTATCTTTCAACATTCATGTAAGATCCAAATAAGTATCACTGGGTAATAGTGAAGCACATTTTGAGATATGTCTAAGTTACAATTACTTATGATTTTGAATACAATAAAAACTCAAATTTATTCATTCAAGGATACATAGACATGGACTATATTGGATTTGTTGATGATAGGAAATCAACTTTTGGATATACATTTTATCTCATATATTAACCATTTTTGTGGATTAGTCATAAGCTATTTTTATATGATTTCTCATCCACATATGCATAATACCATTCTACATGAGGATCTATGTGTGAGATAATTTGGCTACATCGTATCCTATCTGACATAAACATTCCTGAAGATCAGCCACTAGTCCTTTTCTATGATAATTAGGGTGTGTAGCTTGTGAATAATCCAATATTTCATGAGAGGACCAAACACATTGAGGTCTAGTGCTAATTTAATCGAGAAAAAGTCTTGAACCACCACATTCAGCTCTAGAACTACTCAATAGATTCATATATAGCATATATACTCACCAAGTCACTTGGAAAGATGAAAGTTGATCTATTTTGGGGGTAAATTAAAAAAAACAATGTAATAAAGGGGGTAATGTTAGCGTATCTATTATTTATCTATTACATTTTTTAGTTTTCTATAATTTATTATTTAGGTATGTCAGTTATATGTTTACCGACCTAGTAGTTGGAGATACATAACTAACTTTTTTATTGTATATAATCTCTTCTTCCCTCTACAATATAAAATCAAGATTTCAATTAGCTATCATAAAAAAAAATCAGAGTCTCTTGATCCTCATATCTATGAATTATAACTTAAATTTTACTCTACCCAAAAGTCCCCTTTAGGTAGAATTATCTCCAAAAAATACATCACACACAACACATTTTTTATATTTATTAAACAAGTCACTTAAAATATACATATGATAGGGAGATCTATAATTAATAAATGATTCATCATTGCATGCATGTGAGGTTGAGGCTATGATATATACATCACTTTCTCCATCACCATTAGTTAAAAACTTATTAATTGAGGATGGCACATAATTTTCAACTTTCCACATTTGCTTTATAGTCCTTCTTGAAATTCCTTGACTTTATACAATTCCAACACTTCTTCAGGGATATATCCATAGTATTAGATATATCTCTATAATTTGAGCACCTACCCCATATTATGCTTGCCTCTTTCTTACAAGTGACCTTTCATGGTTAGGGTATCATATGTTAAATACATTTCCATAAACTTGTGCCTCATATCCTTTGATAAAAGTTTTGTGACTATAACTTCCACTTTTAGCTCCAATATAGTACTAGTGATTTTTGTTACTAGATTATCCCACAAGTCTAGAAAAAAATTCAAAAACATGATATACCTTTATTCATCATTGATTTTAACATCCACAAATGAAAACCAACCTATCATAACGTTGAAGGTGTTTAGGTGATCTATAATCGAGTCACCATATTCTATTCACAATGAATACAACTTATTTCACATGAAATGTTTAGTTGCTAGTAAATTGGCTTGGTAAAACATATTTAACTCATCCTAAAGAATATTTGTAGTATTTCCAGTCAAAACATTTACTATAAATTAATTTAAAAATCATAATTTGATAGAGCTTTTATATTTCCAATCAAATTTCTCATATTATTCTAGTTTTATCCTTGAGGGTTATATATATCTACTACAATAATTGATTGGTTTATGTCTACCAAGACATCCTTCATCTTTATTTTCCATAACTAAAAATATTGACAATCAAATTTATCATTTTCTATGCTTGTGAAACCAATAATTTTATTTAAAAAATATTCTTGTAGAGACTCCCACTTTAAGGAAGCCATTTTTTCACAAGTTATTCCAACCTCTACAAAGATTACAACCTATGATCTAAACCCAAAACTTTTGCACAATAAAAAAAATAGAGAGGATAGTTCTACTATGTGAACCTTACATAGATAAAGATAAATAAAAACACATAAATAAGTATGATTTTCACCTGTGAAGAAAATTTTGGGTTAAAACCCTAGTACACTATCATTATTGATTATAACATAAACCACACCATATTACAATTTTAAACTAAGTCTCAAGGTTATGTAATCTTCATACAAATATTTAATATAATTTAAAATGCACACAATTGATCATGTGCATTTAAAATTCAACCACCTTTATTACTGATGTCCTTATTTAGAAGAATTTTAATTTTATCTAACACTTAATTTGTAATATTCACACAATAAATGAATCATCAATCACCAGAAACTAAGCCAGGTGATTAATGTGTAACACTCCTTAAAAATTATGTATTGGAGTGCCATGATGATGTTACTATTATTTATTTATTTGTATATATATTATTAGTAAATTATATGAAATTAATTTAGTTAACCTTATTTTTTGATATGTTGCAAAGATCTTGGAAACACCTTATAGTCATTCAATCACTACACTCCAATTTTCAACATTTTATAGTGTAATGAAATTGTGCATAATGTATTATAAAACTCTTCCATTATTATTCATGGTGATAATTTTTCACACTTGTCATAGGTATTCTCCACACAAGTCTATGCAACCATCCCTACCTACACAATCACATTGTGCAGCATATTATGCAACCATTTATCATGTAAAACACATTGCACACAATTTCCATTATGTAGATACATGAAAATTTGATACATATCCCATCAATATGCTAATGATTTTAATAATCACACCTCTCCTTAGGTACTATTTTTTTTTAGTGTTGTTTAGTTTTTTTTCACCTTTATTTCATCCAAACTACACCAAATTCTCAGATTTTATTTTTTTAGTTATCTTAGCATTTTTTATCTCTACAAAAATTAATTGTAAAATGTAAATGATTTATACATATATAATACAATTATAACATCAATCACATTAAGGATAAAAATTAAATGTGAATGGAATTGATTAAGAAATTTAAATAATCTGAAAAGGTAAGAACCTCATTGAGTTGCACAACATCCAAAAATACATCATATGATTGATTTACTTGTATTGAGTATTATGTGGTTGACACTTTCATCAAACTCAATTTTTGGGTTCGTACAATACATATAATTTTCTTCCTATTCTAGATATTATTTTATCATAATTTGTAATTAATTCATTTACTAGATCTAATTGAGATAAAATGAATATAAAGATAGAAAAATTTGTAAAATATCCTACGATAAGTAAAATTAAAATGAATAATTGAAAAATAAGAAACATAATTGAATTAAATAAGGCTAATTATTAACAACAAAAATGGATTTGTCTATTTTTTTTTGTATCCTAATTGTGTGCAACTAACTGATAGTTGAATCTAAGTAACTCAGATTAATCCTACATATGCAATTGGAACTTTCACTATATCTGATCAGGGTTAGGATCACAAGGAAGGATCCAAGTAATTTTTTTTACTAATCAATTTTTTCGTCTTTAAAAATTTAATAAAATTTGAGTACAATCAGTTGTCCCTAATTAAGTCAAACATGTTTGTATACATTTTATCTTTGGATGCACATGGATGAAATTTAAAAGACTTATTCAAATTTGAAACCCCAATAAAGATAGCAATAACTTAAAACATGAAAATATAAATGGGGTGTGTAATGGTATGAGTTAACCCCAATCATGCACATTATGATTGATCTATTCCTCCATATCCAATACTCCAAAGAGGTAAATGAATCCTACATAGTTCTCGCACTTAGAACTTTTTTTCCTATTTTGCTCTTCTTTTTATATGTATGCATTTATAGATAGATTAAATATTTTATAATTATTTACTTTTACCTGGATATAACATGCTCTTGACTTAGCTTAGGACTGATTCAAATATTTACAATCAGATTTGGAAAGAGTAAGTTTTTTCTTAGTGTGCAATAGTGTAATCGACCTTAATATTGAAATTGTTAAGTGATAGAATAGGTGATTTAGATGTGATTTTATAGCAATAAAAAATAAGAAAACCTCACACTACCTATCCTAAAAATATGTGCCAACTTAAAAAGGGGATTCTAGATTTGAAAGTAACCCTTGCTAAGGTGAAGGATAGGATCAACCCATAGGGGTCAAGATCAACTACCAATATTAACCCATTTTTTTTAATTTGTCCTAAAGGATAACATGTATTTTTTTTATCTAAGATTTCCATATAGACACTTAAAGAGGTTTTTAGTGATTAATAACATTTATTGAGGCATAATATTCTTAGAATGTGATAAGTCTTTATAGGTACTTATGATAGAGTGAGGTGGTGAAATAGATCAATATTATGGTCTCAAGTCAATTAAAGTGAAAATGGGCCAAAAATAACATAATAAAGTATTCATGATGTAATTATAATGATTAGATTTACCTTACATTTAGTATGTAAATTAAATTACTAAAGGAAAAAAAAAAGATATACATTAGTGTGTGCAACATACTTGGCCTTTGAGTCGATATTTCATTTATGTGGGGAAATTTAACTTAACCAACCCTTAAATACCTCATAAATTAATCATTTTTTTCATTTAAATTTTGAAAATGATCGAACTTTGAAAATCCAAAATTTTGAAACAAAAACAAGGGAGTAATACACTTGTATGTTTGAAACCATGTTGTTTTTTTAACTTTTCTTGGAGATGATGCTTCCTTGAAGCATTGGAGAATATGTGATTCCAATGAAGTACTTAGAGAGATTGGTTCCTTAGTTGAACCAATGGCAAATTGAGATTGATCAAGCTCTAATTTGAGTTGAACATGTATAAAAAATAGGACCCCTTAAGGGATGCACATATCTCAATTTTCATTTTTGGTAATTGTAAACCTAGGACATAAATGTGTTGGAATTCACAATGGATTTTTGGATAATAATACAAGACAGAACTAAACCTCCAAGGTATGCATTATGCACATTAACTAAATCAACCACTACATATGCCATGTATATTTAGTTTTCACTTCATTCTTTATTTTTTGTGTATATGATCAAAATAAAATGGAGAACATATATGATCCTAACATGACTAGAGAAATAAAATAGTACTAAAAACAAGTAATCAATCTATATAATACATCCATATTTGTGATAAATGTAAAATTTATAACTGCTTGTAGATTCATATTTGTAACTTTTTTGAATCTTATGCATGAATATGTATCATGCATAAAAATTATATGAAATTTTAACCCGTTCTTATAATATGAGTGCATATGCATATGATTTTAAAATGGTTGAATTTTTTAACCACTTTAAATTATTTGAAACTAAATTCTAAACCCAAATCTAATTTGGCTCATGGAGGCTTAGCTTATGCATGGAAAATTCCTATGAAATTACCCCATTTTGAGGTGAGGGAATATGTATCTTGAAAGTCACTCATCTCTAAATAAAATTTAATTACATCATGTGTATCAAAATGTAATCATTAAATACTACATCATACATGAAGACCATGTCAACAAAATCATCTATGTATCATTCAAATCATGTATGTAACATATGAAACAAGGCCTAAAGTCTTAAATGTGTATAGTTGTATCAATGAAGATCATATTAGTAGTTATAATAGAAGTGTATACAATAGCTAGTGCATGATATGGATCATGACACTCATCAATCTTAAAATTTTCAAAAAGCGCACAAACACAACAAATGCATTGCCATAAAATAAGGACAAGGTCCACATATAGGGGACATGTTCAAATGTCATGTAACAAAATATTGTAAACAAAATACCAAGTTCCACACATAAATGACATTTTTAATGTCACAAACAATGGATATGTTTAGATGTGGCATAAAACAAAGGGAAAAGGACCATAATAAATGGACATGTTTAAATATTGCACATACCAAGAAATATTTCATAGAGATGTTCAAGTAAATTTGAAACAAGAGCCATATATAAAATATAAATAAATTTCTAATCTACTTTCTATGAGTAATAACATCAACAGAGCATAAAATTATAATATAGTCTACACCATATATATGTAAGGTGATAATGTCTTGGAAAATAATTTATTCATGTGCGTAGTGCAAGATAGAGATGTTAGCAATATATTTGAAAAGACTATATATCTCAATAGTATTGGAGTTATTAAATGGTAACGCTTATGAATACTGTAACCTTTGGAGAAAAAAGGGAAAAAGGGAAGACATAATATTTTAATATTATATTAGCTCCATCTTGTTTACATGGCCACCATGCCATGGAGAAAGGGTCACCACACTTATATATAACTATATAGCCACTCCAAAGAATAATACACCTATAAAGGGTCACAAGTCAATCCATATTTTTTTAAAAAAAAAATTGGAGTAGCCACAACAATATTTTATCTCTGTGGCCACCATGCCACATAAATGATCAAAATATTCCTCAATGCATGTGCACAAATAAATATGAACACCCATATTAGATTAAGACATACAAATGTTTGTGCCTAAAACCAAAATCATGTTTATTTTAATACATGGCCTAAGTCAACTTGAGAAATTTGAACCATCTGCGTGTTTACTACATGCAATCTTGGGGTTACATAGGCATGAAATTCACTTTTGAAGTTCATTTCTTCTCATGGACTTTGTTGATGCATTGAACTCATAACATGCTTTTATGTCCACTCAGGGCCAAATGCATTCACCATAATTTATTATATAAATCTAGGTCTCTTTATAACTACCACTCAGAAATCAAATGGCGTGCGCCAGTAATATCCATGTGTCTAACTAGACAACTACATATGGTTACATTTTATTGAATAACCCACTAAATATAAAAACACTTCGATTTACTAAGCATGGGCTTTGTATCTGATAAAAGTGTCACATGTGACTGCTAGAACAAGTTTACAGAGTCATAGGATACAAAGAGCCCACAGAATGTTCTCTCAAAAATGAATACTCTAAACATCAAGGTCTTTGCCAAGTGACATGATCACAAAGAAGCTCCCAGACTATCATAAATTATATTAAATATTAACTAAATAAAATTACCTCTTTTATAAAGTAGAAGAAAATTTAAAAAAATATTATTGAAGGTAGTACCAAAAAATTAAGAAAGCGTACAACATGAAAAGAAAATCATCGAGTAAATTAATGATTGATTATTCAAACCTTTTATAAATCAACCAAAAACATACATATTAATGATTTCGTTAGACAAAAATGATTTCAAAAATAGGAATTATATTTAATTGAATGGCACTAACATCAACGCGAACCTCAACATCAAAATCACAATGTAACATGAGAGGAGAAAGAGTACATTATTACAACCCAAAAAATAGTGTCATCTATTACAATATATAAAACATACTTTTGAATTACAATCATGCATCCAGTACCAAAGATTCTGAATTGAAAGAAAATGGCAGCTACAATAATACCCACAATCCGCAGGAAGGAAGATCTTGGTGAATATTTTGGAAAGCGAAGGTCTTAAAATTTGTCCCTCCACTTATGCTGCTCGTTTAGACCATGTATTTAAATACTAAACAATATCGATTAAATATGGACAGTTGTGATTTGTGATTTGACTGTATATTTATTTATTTGAATCATCCACCACGTGTTTGTAAGATTGACGGGTATGATTTGAGGTTTGAAGTTCATTTTGTTTTCTCCCTCCCACCTTCGGGTACTTTGCTCCCAGCAGTCAATTCCTGGTTTAGACCATACCATCGACTGGTTCAATAATATAATTAAATACTCAACAATATGAAATCAAGATGGAGAGAGTACATTATTACAACCCAAAAAATAGTGTCATCTATTACAATATATAAAACATACTTTTGAATTACAATCATGCATCCAGTACCAAAGATTCTGAGTTGAAAGAAAATGACAGCTACAATAATACCCACAATCCGCAGGAAGGAAGATCTTGGTGAATATTTTGGAAAGCGAAGGTCTTAAAATTTGTCCCTCCACTTATGCTGCTCGTTTAGACCATGTATTTAAATACTAAACAATATCGATTAAATATGGACAGTTGTGATTTGTGATTTGACTGTATATTTATTTATTTGAATCATCCACCACGTGTTTGTAAGATTGACGGGTATGATTTAAGGTTTGAAGTTCATTTTGTTTTCTCCCTGCCACCTTCGGGTACTTTGCCCCCAGCAGTCAATTGCTGGTTTAGACCATATCATCGACTGGTTCAATAATATAATTAAATACTCGACAATATGAAATCAAGATGGAGAAGGTTCTATAGTTTTAAGTTTCATACAGCTATAATTAGATACATTACCACCTTGGAATAGCCGCCCTAATAACTGTGTAACTGTATAAATGCCGTGCATATGATTCGCATAATGAAAGGAAAACTTATATTTATTATTGCAATATATTCTTTCTATTTGATTTTTTTTTTTTTCAAATTATTTATTTCACATTTTCTTTCAATTATTAATATAATTTATTATATTAAAAAAGAAATATTAAAAAAATACTTTTATTTATTATATTATGAATTGTTGTATTTAAAGATTAAAAAACAAATTTATAGTGTTTATTATATAAAATATAAAAGACTAAATAAAGGGTCTTGCTTACAATTAACTTTAATGAGTCAAATGGAAATAACATGATCATGGCTTATACTTATAGTCCATGTTACTAATTATAAATATTTTTTTTATAGAAATTATTTATTCAAAGTTAATTTTTAAATTTTAATTTATTTTATTATATATAATTAACTATATATAATATAATGTCTAAAATTTTATTTTACATCTAATATAATTTTTTATAAAAATTTATTATATTTTAAATTTAAAATATGTATATAGCATTATCAAACAATTAAATTTAAGCTCTTAACATAATGAATAATAATATGAGAGTAATTTTTGAAATAAGTAAGGCATGCTACAAATGTCTTAGAATAAAATAAAAAATATATTAAAAAAATAATACTATACACTAAAATCAATAAGTAATAGTTTATAGTAATAAATTTTTAAAAATACTTAAAAGTGTAAAACTTATTAGACATAAGAAAACTTAATATTATATGAATAATTTTTCAAATATATTTATTTGAATACACTTTAAATTGTCTTAAAATATTTTTTAATAAATTATTATATTAATATTATTTTTGATTCATTTTTTTTTAATAATAATAAGACATTATAAATTATTTAAATTAAAATAACAATTTTTTATTAAAAATTTCTCAAAATGTACAATACAAATCTCATAAAAATTAATAATTAAATTATTTTCGAGACCTTCACTTAAATAAAAATCTAATACACTCAAAAATGGGCCATCAATCAAGAAGTCAATTAAAAATAAAGTGAATACTGTTGGTACTTAAATCCGTACCAAGGACTTCATGACATTTTTGTGCGGAATAAATGGGTGGACACTTAGCCTGACAGAAGAGAAACCCTGGCTACGTGAGAGATGACGTGGAAGGCAACAATAAATAAAAACACAATAGAGTTTTGGAGAGCGACATACGTAGCATCCTACCCTTACCACGTTGACATCCATTAAATAAACAAAGTCAAAATTATTGAATGTTTGGGTAAGGTTTGGCAATTTTAGTCTAAATTGTAAGTGACACTACACAATTCCGCCAGGTGTTCAACACACTTTTGAAAATTGCAAATGTTATGCCAAACTCCACCGTGGAATGGTCCGCATAAAAACACATGCTAAAATGTAAATTGTCAAAGTGCAATTTTTCTTTACACCTTCGGATCCCATAGAAAACAGATACAAAAGCATGGAGGAAAAGGGAGTTTGAGATGCAATTAGCAATTGAACAAATTGCAAATTACAAAGTTCGTTTCCATCCCCGGATCTCGTGACTTGATGAAACGTGCAGGCTACGAAAGAGTACCGTTTGAAAATACTGCCCACACCAAAAAGGTAATCCATGTGTTATCTCCTGTACAATAGTAAGGTAAATGGGTAATAACATGGTAACAGCTATGGTTGCTGTTTATCAAGCTTCTACATAGCAAACTACTGCATCCTCAAATACACCAACATTACCTACCATCATCTTCGGAGCAGATGCTACTCATCCCCACCTTAGCGAGGATTTTAGTCTGTCAATAGTAGCTGTTGTGGCATGTCAAAATTGGGCTGAATTCATGAAATGTGCAGGCCTAGTTTGTAGTCAGGCTCATTGCCAAGAGCTCATTCACGATTTGTTTAAATCCTACCAAGATCGTGTAAGAGGTACTATAACCGGATCCATAATAAAGGATCTATTGATTTCGTTCCATAGAGCATAACAGAAATACAATATTCAATGTGGCATGCAACATTTCTAAGGGCACAGAATGATGTTGGTGTAGACAGACGTCATTGCATGGAGTGTCGTGATTGCAGGGTATGCACAGAAATGGGTATCCTGAGGAGGCTCTACTATTTTTCCATCGAGTGAACTGCAGGGGATGTTGACAGATTTCATGGATGTTAATGAGTAGTTGAGGTGCAGGCTCCTTTCTATGCTGAACAAGTTGAGATGGCTTATTAGGAAGGTAAAGAGGTCATCTTCAGTTATGATGTCAATTTCAAGGAAAGCCCTATGAAATGAGCATATCGATGGGATTACTGTTGACATGGAATATCAGACTGTTGATTGGCACTTATGGCCACTCCCTTTAGAAATGTTAGAAATTGTGAGAGAAGATACCCATTATCTTTTGTGTGTCTATGATTTAATGTGGTAGAAGTTAGCACCTATTTCATAGAGAGTGGGTGGGCTCTATTATTGGATGTTTATAAGGTAAGTGTATGCAGTTGGGGAATAATTTCATGGGCATTTTACATAATACGATTGCATTAATAAATATAATCGTATTAATAAATAACGTGATCATGTTATTTAATTAACGTGATCATATTATTTAAATTAAAGCTTGATAGTTATGAAGCCATAATGCAATCGTGTTAATGTATAACGTGATTATGTTAATGTATAATGCAATCGTGTTATTGTAAGAAAATACGATCGTGTTATTGTAAAATAAAAATGTGATCATATTATTGTAAAACAAAAATGTGACTATGTTACTATTATTTTGCACATTTAAACAAACCAAGCGAATTTTGGTTAATAGATAACATGATCACGTTATTGATAACGTGATCACGTTATTGATAATGTGATTGTGTTCCAGTTATTTTGTACATAAAAACATGTGGGAGTTGCACTTGAAGACAAACATGGCTAGAAACTTATATTTACTGCTCTAAATGTTAAATTTATTTTAGTAAATATAAGAAATTAGGGTCACTCAACATATAATAGAGTTGGTCTCACAGGTGCACGCTTTACAATGTGGAAAATAGTTTTTTAAAATCTAATCAAGTCAGTACTTAGGCATTTTCAGGGACTAAGTTTTAAACTTAGGGATTTCAAGACATAATTTTTGTAATTGATGTCCATTTTTGATAAACATATAGTCATTTTTTAGGTTTTTATGTCTTTCAAATTGATTCTTGGCATTTTTAGGTATCTTAGGTTTGTCAAAATTGAAGTTTGTAAATCACTCACTTTGAAATTGATGCAAAGTGGTCTGATTGAGGTAGCATAGGTCACATTGATGACCTGCACATATCAAATAACTACTTTGTGTCAATTTTATTTGTTCATCGCCCCTCCCTCATCCATGATCACTTCATATTCATGTCTCATCACCCCTAATAACTCTCTCATCATTCTTCAATGTTCCTAATCACTCCCTTACTGAACCTCACTGTCCCTAATCATCTCTAATCACTCCATCATTCCTGATTATTTCCTCATTGACCCTCACTATCCCTCATCATTCCTAATCACTCCCTCCTCATCCCTCATCATCCATAATAAATTAAGGTTGCTTAACATCTGATAGAATTGGTCTCACATCTACATATCTTATGACATGGAAAATATTTTTTCAGAATCCAATTTGGTTAGTACTTAGACATTTTCAGTGTCTAAGTATTAAACCTAGGGATTTTAGTACATAACTTTTGCAATTGATATCAATTTTTTGTAAAAATATAGTCATTTTTTAGGCTTTTATACCTTACAAATAAATTCTTGGCATTTATAGGAGTCCTAGGTTAGTCAAAATTGAAGTTTGAAAACTACTCACTTTGAACTTGATCTAAAGTGGTGTGATTGGGGTAGTGTAGGCCATATTGATGACCTACACATATCAAATGATAACTTTTGTGTTAATATGATTGAAGTAATACAAGATTTTATAGAATATAAAATGAACGTAAAGAGTTTGACCCTTTACCAATTTATACATTTTATTTAGTGTGAAAATTTATGATGAAATAATGGAGTGATTCCTAATGGATTAGTCTCTTGATGATGCACTACAACTTGTACACTTGAGGGATATTGGTCTCATAAGAAGTTGATATCCATTTAGATATGAAATATATTTAGATTTTTGGGAGCATTTTAATTTTAAATCTATTATAGATTCACTCTTATCTTATTACATAAGGCAAAATCAAATCTATTCAAGTAGCAATGAAAATTAAAAGGACTTCAGTCATATGCAACATTTGCTTTTTTTATGTCACCAATGGAACATTTTAAGAATTTATCTATTCCTTGATCATTCCATAAATCCTCCCTAGTATCCCCCAATATCTAAAACACCTCAAAATTTTAGGTCTTTACCTTCATACACTTAGGCCTATAGGTGATGTTCTGGGCCTTTTATATGTTGGGCATCACTGGAATAGGATTATTTAGACAACCCTAGTCTCTTGATGATGCTACTATTGGTGAACACCCTATTATTCCTCTCACTTATCCTTGAATTCCTTTGGAAATCCATCCTACATCACAAATAAGTTTACTTCTTCCTAGACTTATGGTAGCCCTATAGGTTACCATCATGCTTAAGACTCCTTTTCTATGTTCTGCCTATACTTAAACTGATTGAATAATAATAACATTATAATTAATATACCTCACCTTCATATTATTCTTCACATTCTATGAATCATGAAACAACCCTAATTAACCCATCCTTTATTCATTATAATAATATTTCTATCAAACAAGCCCAAGGAGACCATCTTGACTTCTAAATAGGTTCAAACCTACTCTCATGTATATTTTTGGTGAACCTATATAAATTGTACCTGATGCATGTTATCATCATGCTTTTTAGGAATTCAATTTCCACTGGGAGAACACACTTGAGCCATTGTTGGCTTCTCTATAGTCTTTCTACCCTATGTGCACTTGTTTACATGATTTTCCCTCCTCATTAGAGGTAGATTACCCTGAATGGTTTCAAATGCCACCTAAAATGATGGCTACCAATTGAAAGATAACCTAAGGAGGTTAGTAGGAGGAATGAATAATTTATTGAATCTACTTGAAGATCACTTGGGGTGATAAAATCCTCAAAAAATGATCAAACCTTGCATGTGACTTGTCATTTAGGACTATAACTCATTCACAATGAAGGTTTCTCTCTCTCTTCTCTCGGCACGTGCCAAGTAGTGATGGGAAATATTATGTAAGGAATATGAAGACTCATGGGAGACCCCTACATCCACCATTTATATCATTCAAACTCAAAGATGTAATGAAACCATCCAAAACTAACCCTATGTAGGTGGAGAAGGATATTCTGACTGCCTAAGATCTTAATGATTATTCATAAAGGAGGGTCCACCAATCTAATAACTATGGCCATGGACTTGAATGGCATAACTACCCTTATCAACCCCCAATATCATTCCTTCTAATTCTCTCTCCTCTACATACTAAATTAAATTTGTTGACTACTTTCAAGTTGTCAAAGAAGTCTATAAGAGAGATAAGTAGTTTTTGATTGTTGGTCCTGAAACTCACTCTAATGCATGAATTTTTACTTGAATAATATTGAGGGAGTTTTTTAAGTGTTTCTAAATGTTCTTCAATACTAAAAACCTATAACCCCCTTTTAGAAACCTCTCTTTTTCCATGAAAACTACCATCTTCTTGCTTGAAAACTCCAAGGAAAAGCACTAATCTAATTTCCAATACCTATACATATGTATAACAATGTTTAATAACATCATCAAGTCTTTACATATCAATCTTACACATACTCTCATTTGAACATTACACAATGGGCAAAAACACTTGAAAAGGCTTATAACATTAGAAAAGGGAGCTCAACACTTTTTAGGTACTTTTACGGACCATGAGTGGACATGAAGTGAATTTACACATGTTAAAATCCATAAAAAATATGTTTAAAACCTTTAACACTCTTTGGACCCACTTAACTAGGACAAGCATGACTAGACAAGCATAATGTTAGAAAGAACCATTACCTTAAACTTGTCAAACTTACCTTAAAATATTCTAAACATGAATTACAATAATATTTTCAAGGTGATCAATCAATTTGGAGGTTTTATTTACAAATTTTTTTGTGAACCTCTCTAATGGTAGCCAAAATTTGGCTAATAATTAATAAAAGATGTTATAGAATATAAAATGAACATAAGGAGTTTGACCATCTATCAGTTTTATACATTTTATTTAGTGTAAAAATTTTTGATGAAAAAATGGATGAGTGATTCCAAATGGATTAGTCTCATGATGATATACTACAACTTGTGTACTTGAGGGATATTGGTATCCTAAGAAGTAGATATCCATTTAAATATGAAATATATTTAGATTATTGGGAGCATTTTATTTTTAAATCTAGTGTAGATTCAACTTTTATTTTTATTACATAAGGTGGAATCAAATCAATTCAAGTAGCAATGAAAATTAAAAGGAATTATTATTTTCATTTCTACTTGAATGAAAATTACCACAAAGTGGTCATTTGATGTGTGTAGGTCATCAATATGACCTACACTACCTTAATCACACCATTTTGGATCAAGTTCAAAGTGGGTAGTTTTCAAGTTTAAAATTTGACACACCTAAGACTCCTATAAATGCCAAGAATCAATCCAAAAGCCATAAAAACCTAAAAAATGACAATGTATTTACCAAAAATGGACATCAATTACAAAATTTATATACTGAAATCCTTAGGTTTAGTACCTAAACCCTAAAAATTTCTAAATACTAACCATATTGTTTTTTTAAAAACTATTTTCCATGTCATAAGATATGTAACTATGAGACCAACTCTCTCAGATGCTAAGAGACCCCAATTTCATATACAAGATGAGGGACGAGGATGCAATGATTACGAATTATGAGGGATAGTGAGGGTCAGTGAAGGAGTAATCAGGGATAATGGAGTGATTAGAGATGACTAGGGATAGTGAGATTAAATGAGGGAGTGACTAAGGACAATGAAATAATGAGAGATTGATTAGGGGTGATGAGGCATGATTAAAAAGTGATCAGGGATGAGGGAGAGATGATGACTAATTTAAATTAATACAAAGTGGTCGTTTGATGTGTGAAAGTCATCAATGTGACTTATACTACCCCAATCACACCAATTTACATTAATCTAAAAGTGAGTGGTTTGTAAAATATAATTTTGACAAACCTAAGACTCCTAAAAATACTAAGAATCAATCTAAAAGGCAAAAAAATTTAAAAATGACTATATGTTTACCAAAAATGGACATCAATTGCAAAAATTATGTCTTGAAATACTTGGGTTTAATACTTAGACCTTGAAAATGCCTAAGAACTAACTTGATTGGATTTTTAAAAAATATTTTTCACATTGTACGACATACAACTACGATACCAACTCTATCAGATGCTAAGTGACCCTAATTTCTTATCTTTACTAAAATAAATTTAAAAATGTAAACATATACTTAACATTTATAGTAGTAAATATAAGCTTTTGGCCAATGTTGCCTTCAAGTACAACTCCCACATGTTTTAAGGTGATGATAATAAATAACGTGATCATGTTATTAAGTAACACAATTGCATTATTAAGTAATGCAATCGCATTATTTAAATTTGAATTCAATTCCCATAAATTTGGCTCAAGAATGGCTTGGATTCCTGATCCAAAGGCTTGGACTGTCAATATACAACTGAGTTTTTAAAGGTATGAAAATAAATAACAAATTTCAAGTTTGATTTCCAAATAAACTAAGAATTTCAACATGAAAATTCAAAAACTTGATACTTTCATGAGGAGCATGCTCTCCTCTTTCCAAAAATATGATTATTATATTCTTTGGAATAATTTGAGGTTTAAAACTATATTTATTTTTAGCTATGCATTTAAGGCCAGTACATACGACAAACATACATGCCTATACATGTTCATGCAATTTGTGTTTCATTGATCCAAGTGAAAAACAAATTATATCGTGATGTATTACTCTTAATTCTACACAAATTCAAAACATAGTTGGGCCTGACTCACGGATAACTATTCATATTTTGTCAATTTTTAGGATCTATTTACTTTCCAAATTCTTTAAAAAAAGTATTCATTGAAATATATATATATATATATATATATATATATATATATATATATATATATATATATATATATATATATATATATATATATATATAGTTGGCATGATACAAACTTTTATCTAAATTTTCCCCAAAGGGTTTAAAATAATATTAAATGCTTCTCAAAAAATGGTTCGCATCACGGCCATCTATCTACTATGTTTTTTGAAAAAATTGGAGTTCCTCTTCAAATTTTAGATGTTTGTCCTAGTTATACTTAACCATTTTTAAAAACATTTACTGTTTTGGAAACTAGACTCAAAATTTTATTTTTCATGTTTTTACACCATCTTCAAATTTGGAGTGTAGATCTCTCAAATTATCTTCAAAAGTTCAAATTTATAAAATCTCATAAAAAGACATGTCCATGAGTAGGTCAGTTTTTGTCCCCCAACTTTGTGCACTTACCCTATAGATGTAGCAAAGATATATACTTACAGCTGCACGAAAACTAGCATCTTACAAAAACCTCATACCTCCATGTTTATGGTTTACATGAAGGAAATTTTAGTCCAAAGTATTGATTGTTGTGTTGAGGCATAGGGTTGTAAAAAGCTTGGTTTCTAGGAAAAATCCACTACAGGGTGCTTCTCAAGTTGAAGGAATGGAGTTGAATTGAAAAATCAAAAAATTGTAATTTTAAAAATTGCAGTTAAGGTCCCCAAAGTCCCTATAAAATTTGAGTGGGAGATGCAACAAGCAAAAATTAGGTTCTCAAAATGCAAGTGTAAAACCATGGTCAACTCTCCCAATCCCGCCAACCAAAATAAGCATGAAAAAAGTCAACTCAAGAAGAAGTTCAGGAAAAACTAGAGGAGAAATGAAATTTTTCACTTGCGTAAATTATAAATTGCACCTAGATCTCCCATTTCCACCAATCAACACCGGTCAACAAGAAGCCTTATAACAAGGGGGAGATTCCACAACCAATTTACAATTTTGTAAAATTACAAATTGCAATTGGAGTTTTGGATTCCCTAAAAATCCATAACTCTAGCTAGAGTTTGCAATTTAGGGAAATAGTAACTCCAACTATAGTTTATAATTTTCAAATTGTAGTTAGATTTCTAGAATCCATTAACGGAAGCTTTTTAGGTAAACAAGAACTCCAACTACAATTTACAATTTTTAAATTGTAGTTAGAGTTTTGGATTCCCTAAGGGAACTCTCTAAGATAAATACAACTTCAAATTGCAATCTTACAATTTACAATTTTGTGAATTATACTTTGTAATTTGTAAATTACAACTTTCAATTTTTAGTTCTATGAATTACAATTCTAAAAACTACAATTTTTAAATTGTAAAATTGTAAATGACATCCAAATTTCCCTACAATAAGAAAATTTCAAATTTGCAAAAGGGGCAAGAATTTCCCCAAAAGGTTAAAAAGTGGAAAATAATGCATTTATGCATGGAAAAACAAATGTGGAGACAACCTTAAAAATAAAAATTGAAAAAATCAAGATTATAAAGGAAAAAAATGGATAATACAATTTGAAGCCAAAAATTAAAAAGGTGAAATGTCCTAAGTTTTTATATTTTCATTTTCTTTGTTTGTTCAAGCTCCTCCATGGGAGAGATATTGCAGGTCTGATATTCAAACTAGGCCACTCCAAGGAAGATTTTTCAAGTAACCATGAATCTGGAATATTCCCATTCCATCATTGCAAGAGTAGGTTTTTCCATGTTGTGCATAAGGGGAAAGGCAATTGTCTAGGAGGTTCAAGCTATACAATCAAGTGGTTAAGGGCGTCTCTAGGTAGTTAGACATGAGGATAGAGTTTTTTTGACATCCACCATAAATTTTCACCTTCCAACTCATGTAAAAGGTATCTTCAACCAAGAAATCAAAGGCTTTGTTTCAAATCTTCATCATTTCTTGTAGAAGTAGTTAGAGGAATCATTTTTCTTGCAAATAATTAAGATTTATGGCATGGAAAAGTATTTTTTCTAGCTAGGAATATCTTGGCAAGACTTTGGGGAGTTGATTGAAATTTTGTAAATTTGTAAAATATAACCCCTATTCCTAGATTTGAAATGGATGTAAAAAATGTATAAATAGAGGGCTTCTCCTCTATTCTTTAGTTGTTGTTATTGGTCTTTGTTTTTCTCTAAGTATAGGCTCTTCCAAAGTTTGAGATCATTGTTGTGTACATTTTATCTCTCTTGCTAAGGTGGTTGTAGCTATATAACCACTAATAAGCTCTAAGAGCATGTTTATATGACTCCCCTATTTAACATGGAGAAAATACACCATGTTTGTCCCCATGGAAACATTTTGAAACATTAATGTATGTAAAATGTCTTTTCAAAATAATGGAAAATACATATGGTTCTTATCTTACTTTTTCACTATTAATGAAAAACAATGAGATGTTTTACACGTTATGTTGATTGGATATCTAGTTTTGTGCGTATGTATGGTTGTCATCTTGGGCATAGATCTAGGTTATAAACCCCTTTTTGCATAGATATTTTGAAATATTTTTTTGAATACCTCTTAAATTCACCTTGGGTTGATGAATTTGATAAGGAAAGGTATTTGAGATTCTAAGTACAGTGTATGCTTTAGTGATCATTTCAGTACTTATAATCTATTCACACCAATGGATCTAAATTACTCTTGGTAATTTCCCTTAATTTGTTATTCATTTTTTTTTCATCTTTATAATGAGTGATGTCATGTATGTTGAAAAAAACCCTACTATTTGAAAACCACCCACACACCAACATCTTTTAATAACTAACAAACTATCTTACCCTGCAAATAATACACCCTTTGCATATGTTAAGTGTTATTTATCTTGCAAATGCATAAAATCTTGCCTATATAACATGTGTTTACATTTTGTGCTTCGAAGCATAGTACTACAATTTTTTATTTGACCCTTGTTGAATATTTTTTAGAATGATGATTGCAATTGTATACCCATTTATCTTCATTAGCTAATATGTGAACTTGAGCATTTGTTTATCCCATGTGACAACCCTTCCCAGGTGGAGTGAACAAGTTTGGTTGTGCCCTGGTCACATTTGTGTTCCCTTGTACAAAAAATCCCCATGGTTATTGAATTGTATAAACATTCCATGTGAGCAAGCTACCCTATAGGTCCTCTCACCTTGGTTCAGGTAGAGCCAGAAGTAGTAGGGTGTTCATCATAACCTTTGTTGGTGCATCTTAGTCATTTTCTTCTTTTGGTTCATTCTTGATGCCAAACCCTCCCTTGAATATAATGACATATCAGTAGGTTTCTCATATTTTTTTTCCATTTTTTCTAGCATTCAAGGTCAAGTGAAAGTAGTGTACAACTGGGAACCAACACTCAACTTCCACCATTATCGAGGATTAAATTGAATTCTTGGTCACTTATGTTACTAGGGGATCTTGTAAAGAGATGTAAGTAATTTGTGGTTTTAAATTTCTCTACCTATTTGTGTTGTTTTGACTATCTTTGGTTCATCAACATTACACACTCAACTGGCACCATTATCAAGGATTCTTACAGAGTGCTAATTAATAAGTTCAGGTTTGAAAAAAGTTCTCCACCACTATTTTATTGCATGTAATCTCAGTTGCATTTTTAGACAAAGTTTATTCATATTATCTCATAAGTTTGAAAGCTGAGGTTATTTAAGCTTGCCTTTGTTATCTTGGCCATCAACACTATAGCACTCTACTAGGGACGTGCCAAAAATTTGGGAGATTTGATAATTTGACATCTGCTAAATTTGTTACAAAGAGTTGTGAAGTTGTCATGTTTTTAGGTGGTTTACCCTTTTGAACATGAGTCTAAAAATTTTATTGTCTTTGCTTTCATACATCATCACTAATTTAATCAAGGTATGGTTTCAATATATACCACTACATGTTTGCAAATGTTTATATTCTATAAGTTTGCTTCTATTGGTGACTCCAAAACATCATCTAGTTTTAAAAAAAGATCAGTACCCACACCGAATATCTTCGTCTTTGAGAGTTATCTTACTTACAAAGCTACAATGACTAAGGTCATCCTTCAAAGGTGACTCATCAAAACAACTTGTCTCGCCGTTGAGTGTTCATCAGAAAAGAAGGAGACAAGTTTGGAGTCATGTTGAAGAGCAAGGTGTAGCTGTAAAAGACTATTTGCACTATCAATATTTTGGTAATCCTAAACTTTTTGTTGAAATTAATATTACTGAGGATTGGCATATCTCTCCTAGTGATTCAAAATCATACAGTCTAATTTATTTTTTAGCTCCTTCTCAACCATCTTAATCCCCTCTTAAGTTTGATCCCCCAAGCCCACCTCACTCACCCCCTCATATCCCTTTCTCATTTTTTTTTAACCTCCCATTGAACCAATTGTGAGGCATAGGGATCAAGATGAGAATGAGCATCTTGAATTTTGCATTCTAATATTTAGGCCTATCAACTTTGATGAAATGGAAGGCTATCCTAATGAGGTCCCAAATGAAGTACGTAACCACCTTCCAAAATTCCAAGGTAATAATCCAATGAGTGGTGATCAACACTTGAGGGCCTTTCACAATATCATTGAATATTATGAGCCTAAGCATGAGGATGTGAGAATTAATTTTTTGTTGCATGCTCTAGAATAAGATACACAAGAATGGTTCAATTCCCTTCCCTATGGATGCATTGATTTGTGCAAAAAAATGAAGAATGTTTTTAGAATTTAATATGGTGATAGAATTGATCCAAGATTCCTTTTGGCTAAGTTTGAAAACATCAATAAGAATCCTAATGAGTGCATTTAGGACTTCAATACATGGTTCAACAAAGCTATGATATGGCTGCCCAAGAACATAACGCCTAGTGATATAGTGTGATTGATTAAATAATGTGATGTCTTTGATGAGAAGCCTATGTATTACTTATGAGACAAGTCTCCCACTAACCTTTTTTTAACATTCAATATGTCCATCCAAATTGAGAATAATATAAAGGCTATGGGAAAGCCCATAAACAAGCGGGTTGATGTAAAGTTGGTCAATCTAGAAAAATGTATTCCACTAAGAATGCCAACCTTGAGGATATGGTTAATACTTTGGTCTCTACTATCTAATAAATGTCTTAAAAGCTAGCTAGCACTGAGAAGGGGATCCCTCACAATTCTAAAATTCAATAGAGAGCTTAGAATTTGAATCAAGCACCAAAATCACTTACACATGATGACAAATACTAGAATAAAAGAGTTTAAAAGGAAGTGATTTTGAAATTTATTGGTGTGACAAGTGATTCCTTCCACATCCTTCATGTGATACTTATTAACCAAGTGATGAAGATATGGGTGATTCTAAGTCTAATCCTGAATCTGCATCTGATGATGGTGATGATATTTTGATGTTTAATGGTTAAGTCTCCCAAAGTGAGTTTTTTACCTCCATGAAAATGATGAGTGATACTACTGCCGATAAATTTTCAAGTGCGGTCAAGAAGGGATGTGTCCCACCTCTCAGATTTTCTTGTGATGTTAATATACACAAGTAAATGAGTTATTGATAACTCCTTGAACAAATAGGTTGAACCTTGTCCCCGCTTAATGCGAGTGCACAAGTATTTTATTAATATTCAAAAAAAAAGTACATAAGGGTGCCTTTACTCCATTAAACCTTTTACAATGCAAACATTGATTTATATAGATTTAACCAATGACTGGTAAAAATAACTAATATTATAACCAACTATTTATGGGAAATCAACCCGTAAGGTAGTTCTAATTAATAAATATAAAACATGAAAACTACCTAAAATTAAACTAAGTAATTTTATTTTATGGGGGTGTCTTTACTAAAAGATGCATGCCCCATTTACAATAATATTTATTAACCTACCAAAAAATCTAACCTAATGTTAAGACTTTGGAACAAGTCCTGACAAACCCCCCTACGATCTAAAGTATGTTCTTTGGACACATACCAAGCATTTTTCTAAATTTTTCAAATTTCATTCTGTCAAGGGGTTTTGTGAAGATGTCAGCTAACTGATCGACATTTGGGAAATATATTGGATCAAGAGCTTTCTTTGCCACCAACATTCATAGATAATTGTATTTGACATCCATATGTTTTATTTTTGTATGAAACACTGGATTCTTGGACATCTTGATTGCACTTTGATTATCAATGTATAACTATGTAGGAGTAAACTGAGAAAACTAAAGATCTTCAAGAATACAATGAAGGTAAACAATTTCTCTAGAAGCATCCCATGCTACAATATACTCTAATTCTACTGATGAATTTGCCACTGTATCCTGCTTCTTACAACACCAAGCAATGGCAGCTGAACCCATATGCATAGTGTATCCTATCGTTGACACTCTGTCATCCACACATGTACCAAAATATGCATCACAATATCCAACAAGTTTGATGTTCTTGTTGCAGCAATATTCAAGGCCATAGTTTTCATTCCCTGAAGGTAACAAAGTACTCATTTTTTTGCATGCCAATGAATTTCTTTAGGCTCATACATAAACCTAGATAAAATTTCAACTGAAAATGAAATATTGGGCCTAGTATTCATCAAGTATATCAAACCTCCCACCAATTGTCTATATGTGGTGTCATCAAAAAAGGCACTGGTATCATCCTTAGACAATTTCAAATTAATTTCCATGGGAGTGAGGGCAGGTTTGCAATCATTCATGCCAAACCTATCTAATAGCTCATAAATATACTTAGTTTGTGAAATGAAAATACTATACTCTTTCTGAGTTAGCTTTATGCCTAGATAGTAGTGAATAAGTCCAAGATCTATCATCTCAAACCCATATTTCAATTCCTTCTTCAAAGACTTGTTATGGTTTTCATCATTACCTATGATAAACAAGTCATCGACATAGAGAACAAGTATCACCATTTTCTTACCCTTCACTCAAAAATAGAGAGTATCATCAGATTCATTGTGATGAAAACTAATGGATTTCAAGTATGAATCCATTTTCTCATACCAAGCCCTGGGTGCCTATTTGAGCCCATACAAAGCTTTTATCAATTTACACACTTTGTGTTCAGCACCTTCCTGTTCAAAACACTGAGATTGTTTCATATATACTTCTTCCTATAAATCACCATTTAAAAAAGCACTTTTAACATCCAATTGATGTACTTTCCAACCATTTTGTGCTACTAAGGCAAGTACCATACAAATAGTATGTCATTTGGCAGTTGGTGCAAATGTTTACTCATAGTCAATACATTATTGTTGTGCATATCCTTTTGCAACAAGTCTTGCCTTATGTTTATCAATCGAGCCATCTGATTTATACTTAGTCCTATAAACCCATTTACATCTGATGGGTTTAACATGTGGAGGAGGATCAAATAAAACCCATGTATTATTGTTAAGTATGGAATCATACTCACATTTCATTCCCTGTTGCCAAACATGTTCAATAGAAGCCTCCTCAAAAGTGGATGGCTCAGTGGAAGAAGTAGTAACAACCATAGCATAGTTTACCTATTTTTGAGAATTCCTAGGCCCTATTAAACCAACTTCATCTGCTTTCAAGTCAGAAAAGCCACTTTGAGCCCATTTTGGATACTTAGTAAAATTATTCAAATCAGGGAATCCAGAATTCTCATCATGTGCATCATTTGAAGGGGGACTTAGAGAATTTTCAACAATTTATAAGTCATCAACCTGTGAACTTGTAGAAGAAGGAGAGGAAAGTGAAGGAATTTGAGTTTCATACCACAAATTTGAAGAGTTATCCCCATTATTATAACCCTTATCTCTTTTTGTATTTTTCCTCTCTGATCTATCAAGTTGTGAATCAATCTCTATAGTTTTCATAGTCCTGAACTCATCAAATATAACATCACAACTCACTATGAATTTGCCTGTATCTTGTGCAAGAAAATGAAACCCCTTTTTATCTTCAGAATAACCAAGAAAGATGCATTTTTAACTTCATGGTTCCAACTTTGTTCTATGTTTAATAGGAACTAAAGCAAAACAAAGACATCCAAACACTTTCAAGTGTTTAACTTTTGGTTTAAATCCATACCATGCCTCATATGGAGTTTGTCCCAAAAGTACAACTGTGGGGGACCTGTTTCTCAAATACAATACAATACCAATGGCTTCTACCCAAAAATTATCATCAAGCTATTTATAGTACAACATGGCACGTGTTGTGCCCTCTAAAGTTATACTCATCCATTCAGATACTCCATTTTGTTGTGGAGTATAAGAATTACTATATTGTCGATGAATTCCATGTTCTCGATAATAATCTGAAAATTCATTTGAGGTATACTCACCTTCATTATCTAAACGAAGAGTGGCCAAATGTGAACCTGTTTCTTTTTTGATTAAGTGTAACCAATTAACAAATTTAGCAAAAATTTCAGATTTGTTTTTCATAAAAAATACCCAAGTCATCCAAGAAAATTCATCAATAAACAAGACAAGGTATCTACACCCACAAATGGATGACTTTTTCATGTCACATACATCACTATGAACTAACTGTAAACATCTATTAGCTCTCCAAGATGACTTTTTAGGAAATTTTTCCTGATTTTGTTTGCCCAAAACACATGACTCACAAAGAATACTATCCTTGCAAAAAGTGGGCAACCCATTCACCATACCATATCTCTGAAAATCCACTAAAGAGTGGATATTCAAATGTACATAGCAGAGATGCCATAACTGATGTGTAGATATAGTACATGTACTTGTGTCAACAACTATCATAAGTTCTATAGTGGGAGGAAGCACTTTACAATGCAATCTAACCAAGTTTCCATCTTCATATCATGTATACATTGTTTTATAATCATCCTTCACTGAATTAATGTAAATGAACCCATTTTCAAGCACTATTTGATATCCTTTCTTTCGAATAGTTAGCAAAGAAAGTAAGTGTTTCTTCAATGTGGGAACATACCAAACATCTTCCAAGTATTTTATAGACCCATTAAGAAGAAGAATCTGAATAGATCCAAGTCCTAGTGGTGTATGCATAGACTTATCTACTAAGGCAACTAGAGAGAGAGAAGATTCATTAAAAGACCAAAATAAATCTCTCCTAAATGTCATGTGTTTGGTTGCTCCTATGTCTAAAACCCATACATCTGTGAACTCATCTCTAGCCTCATATTCAATATAATCAATGTGCCCTAAAGTAGTGAATGCAGATTCATGGGCAACATTACTAGACTCATCATAGTCATGATCGACATATTGAGCAGAGTTAGACTTAGTCACTTTTTGTGGCCTCTGAATTTTATCGAAAGGAATCCTACACTGTGAGGCAATGTGACCAAATTTTCCACATCTATGACACTGAATATCTGATCTACCTTGACCTCTACCCCTATAAGAGTTGTGACCATGTCCTCGATCACTTGTTTCATGTGAATGTGATTGGGTAGATTGTTGATTATTTGAATGACCCCTACCTCTATTTTGATATCTGCCTCCTCTGTAACCTCGACGCCCTCTATAATTGTTTCCTCTATTGTTTTGATGCCCAAATAAAGATGAACTAGGATTTGACTCTAAAACATGGGCTTCTTCAATTTTATTGGATTTCTTGGGTAGAGAGAGGTCATGTTGGATGAAAAACTCAGCCAACTTATCAAAAGTGATGCATGTGATCTTGTCAAAGACATGCAACATTTCAACAAAATTCCTATAGGACCCATGTAGCCCTTTCAAAGTAGTAGTAACTATGAGGTCATAATCTAGTTTTCCAAACCCAACCTTAGTGTACTCAACAGTGATATTTTTAAACTTAGACATATATTCTCCCATATCCCCATCTTCATCCAATGAAAAAGTAAAAAAATGCATATGAATATATATCTTTTTATGCTTAGGTTTCTTATCATACAAATCTGAGAATGTTTTCCATGTAGTGTAACTATGAGGAGAATTTTCAATATGAACATAAGTATCACAAGTACAACAAAATTTAATGAGAGCTAAGGCCTTAAAATCACAAAAATTGAATATATCTAATTTAGCTTGCTCTATTGGCAATATAGGATTTTCATTCTTGACAATATCCCATAACTCATTAAAAACTGGTGAAGCCTCCATCAATCATTTCCAATCAGAATAATTGGCAATTGTTAATCTATCACCATCTAAAATCAAATTTTGTATTTTTGGCATCTTCAAATGAAAGCAAGTGCAATAGAGAAAAATGTGACAAAATGCAAAAGAGATGAAACAAATATCACACTCACTACACAAGACACTACTTCTATAGGGTTTTTCACTTAACCTCTGTGTAGAGCACAAAAGAAAAAATAAGGATTTTTTATGGGTTTTGCACTTAACCTCACCAAAAATCAATGATTACACCTTTATTTCACCAAATTACAACCTTATTCCACCAATTACACCCTTATATCACCACAATAATGTAAAAGAAATAGAATTGAATTCCCCCTTTTTTGAATTGTAACACAATACAATAAGTATGCGTTTTACAGCATTCAAGGCATAAAAAAGATGATTTAAAAGGTAATATTCCTTTTAAAAAAAGTATATTCTAACGAAAAAAAAAACTTCTTTCAAAAAGAAAGGATTTGAACCCTTGACCTCCTCCTTTGCAAACTTCTTACAAAATGACTTCAACCAATTGCTCTAAGAGCACTTTCAAGATATGATGCTCAGAAATTTATACTTATTCTAGATTTTTTGGACGAGGGAAAATTAAAAAAATTACATATATGTAAATAAATCCAAGCTTTTTCCCTTTTCAGTCTTCTCACTTAGGCTTCTTCCCATGGAACCCATTCATAGCAAATTTATGATAACCAAACTTTAGAAATATGAAAAAAATATTTCCTAGTTTTATACCTATGCCATGTTTGCCTAGGATGCCATGGCTACTCTTGGTAATTTTTTTATAGCTTTTATCTCTGTTGGAGGCCATAAAAATCCGTACAGGCAGTATAAAATGGATTTTGGCTGAGTTTTGGCAAATTTGCAAGGTATTTTTTGCAGGGAATGGATTCAAATTGTAGCCAGGGCATTGAAAGGCCATACCATAGGATGTACAACTCAGACTTTTTCCATATTTTTCATTGAGAATGCAAAAATAGGGGTTTTAACAAGATTTGTAGGTGTTTTTGGATTCAAGATGGCTGAGATGAATGCAAATAATAATGGCAGCCATGAATGAAAATTATAAAGGTTTTTCACAAGTAAACAGGCCGTATAAGTCCATTTTTGCATAAAAATAATGAATTTAATAACATTTAAATGCTAAAAAAATTAATTTTTTATGTCAAATTAAGAGTTTGAACACACAAAAATGGAGTATTAAATGGCCAAAATGACCAGATTGTGGTATATGAAAAATTCACATGTTTAAATGTAAAAAATATATATATTTGAAAAATTAAAATAATTTAATAATTTTTCAAACATTTAAACTAATAAATTTTTTATATTATATTTCATACCTTATTTCATGCCAATTGATTTCACATGAATTTGACTTTTCACCTTGCCTTCCTTTCAAATTCACCAATGCTCTCCAAAATTCACCGTGATGGATAAAACCATTGCTCTGATACCACTAATAACTCCTTGAACAAATAGGTTGAACCTTGTCCCTGCTTAGTGCGAGTGCACAATTATTTTATTAATATTTAAAAAACAAGTACATAAGGGTGCCTTTACTCCGTTAACCCTTTTACAATGCAAACATTGATTTATATAGATTTTACCAATGATCGGTAAAAACAATTAATCTTATAAACAACTATTTACAGGAAATCAACCCATAAGGTAGTTCTAATTAATGAATATAAAATATGAAAAATACCTAAATTTAAACTAACTTTATTTTATGGGGGTGTCTTTACTAAAAGATGCATGCCCCATTTACAATAATATTTATTAACCTACCAAAAAATCTAACCTAATGTTAATTCTTTGGAACAAGTCCTAACAGTTACCCAATCATGATTTATTAAAGATTTGATGTGTGCTCTAAATCAAGTACTATACACATATGTGGAATTGGGTAACATAATCAGGAATATAGATGTTGCTGAATAACCAGTTGTTCTTGATGCTAGATTTGACAATGATGGTGTAATTTGGAAAATGTCATTGGATGGAGTTGGGGTTATCTTCTATACCCCTAAGGATGAATATTTTTAGTATTATTTTAAGCCATTTTATGATTACATTGATAACATTGCTGATCCCAAGGCACTCTTGCTTGGTACTCATTTGATTGCAATAAAAAAGTAAGTTTATCTACATCTGCTAAAGAAGTACCAAGATATTTTGGCTTGGTCATATTCAGATTTGAGATCATACAAAGAGGATTTATTTCAACTTGTCATCCTATCATAGCCTAACAATAACACTTTAAATCATGTGCATAGATTGGTTTACTTTATCTTGGTCACCAAGCTACTGGAAAAATTCAAGAAATTAAGGGACGATGAAATTTTGAAGCCACCAGTTAATAGCACACATCTAAAAAAATTCCTTGACTAAGCCCGTGACTATTTACATAATTGTATAGTGTATAGTCTTACTGCTTTGTTATTTTTATTGCCCCTTTGCTTTGGGCCTTGTTTGTATAATTCATTTCATTATTTTATCATGTTTTCATTTTAAGATCCTCTTGGTCAATTTTTGTCAAGATGCCTTCTTTCATTAAGCCTTCATGGGTGTTAGTTGTGAAATTTGATAGAGAGTTAACTCTATGTCCCAATGGATTGACACCTAGTCTTATGCTTTTGGTTTATTACACACCTATAGGGGGTGTGCATCCCTAGATGAGAGCCAATGTTGGTGATTAAATCCACACCAAGGAATTCATGACATTTTGTAAGGAATAAATGCATGAAACATTTTCAAATTGCCATGTGGACACTCAACCCCACACAAGAGAAACCCTACCTATGTGATAGATGACATGGAAGGAAACAACACTTGAAAACACATTGGGGTTTTGGAATGCCACCTATGAAGAATCCTACGTGGAGACACATAGCAACATAACATGCTTTTGAGACACTCAGCTTTATACCCTCATGCCCTTGCCATGTGGACATCTATTAAATAATAACAAAGTCAAAATTATTAAATGTTTAAGGAAGGTGTGGCATGTTGTAGAACCAACAAAATTGACTACAATTTTAGTTTAAACTACAAATGGCACTACACATTTATACTGGGAGTTCAAAGGGTGAAACACAATTTTGAAAATTGTAAATGTTATGCCAAACTTAGTTAGGGATAGGTCCAAGGAAATGCACATGCCAAAATGTAAATTGTCAAATTGTACTTTATTTTTACACCTCCGGATCCTATGGAAAAAAATACAAAATCATGGTGGAAAAGGGGGTTTGAGATGCAATTAAGAATTAGACAAATTACAAATAGTAAAGTTCATTTCCATCCTCGGATCCCGTAGCTTCATGAAACATGCAAGATACAAAAGATTACCATTTGAAAATCCCACCCATAGCAAAAAGGTAATTCATGTGTTATTTGATGTACATCAAAAAGGTAGATTGGTAATAAAATGGAAACTAATATGGTTGTTGTTTATCAAGCTTCTATTTAGTAAATTACCACATCCTTGAATACACCAACATTACCTACCATCATCTTTGGAGTATATGCTACTCATCCTTACCTTAGCGAGGATTCTTGTCTATCAATAGTAACTATTGTGGCATCTCAAGATTGGCCTAAATTCATCAAATGTGCAGGCCTATTTTGTGCTCAATCTCATCACCAAGAGCTCATTCATGATTTTTTTAAATCCTAGAAAGATCCTATATGAGGTGTTATAACTAGATGCATAATAAATGATCTATATATTTTATTCCATAGAGCATAACAGAAACAAAATATTCAATGTGAAATGCAACATTTTTAAGGGCACAGACTATTATTGATCTAGACAGATGTCATTTCTTAGAGTGCCATTATTGTAGGGTATGCAAAAAAATGGTGAGGAGGTGAGATGTTACTTTTTCATCGAGTGAACTACAGGGAATGTTGACAAATTTTGTATATGTTAATGAGAAGTTGAGGGGCATGCTCCTTTCTATGCTAAACAAGATGAGATGGCTTATCAGGAAGGTAAAGAAATCATCTTCACTTTTGATGTCAATTTCAAGGAAATCCTTATGAAATGGGTATCTCGATGGGATTACTGTTGATAAGGAATATTAGACTATTGATTTGCACTTATGGCCACTCCCTCTAGAAATGTTAGAAATTATGAGAGAAGATACCCATTATCTTTTATGTGTCTATGATTTAATGTGGTATAAATGAGCACATATTTCATTAGAGAGTGGATGGGCTCCATTATTAGAGGTTTATAGAGATAGCCAAGATATATGATTATAGCTACATGAAAAAGAACATCTAATAGAAACCTCATATCTCCATGTTTATGGTTTATAGGAATGAAACTTTAATCCAAAGTATTGATTGTTATGTTGAGGCATATAGTTGGAAAAATCTCAAGTTATAGGGATAGAGTTGAACTAAAAAATCAAAAAAATGTGAGTTTCAAAATTTCCCCCAAAGTCCCTAGAAAATTTGAGTGGGAGATGCAACCTATAAAAAGAAGGCTCTCAAAACACAAGTGCAAAATTGTGCTCAACTCTCCCAATCCTACCAGTAAAGTGAGCATGGAAAAAGTCAACTCAAGAAGAAGTTTAGGGAAAATTGGAGAAACAATGCAATTTTACAATTTTACACTTATGAAAATTACAACTTAATCTCCTATTTCTAATAATCAACATGGGTCAGTAGGAGGCCTTAGTACAAGAGGGAGATTCTAGAGCCAATTTACAATTTTGCAAAATTATAAATTACAGTTGGAGTTTTGGATTCCCTAAATGGAAGCTTTTCAGGGAAATGGGAAATCTAGTTACAATTTTGCCATTTTGCAATTTGTAAATTGCTACTGGATTTTTGAATTCCCTAAGGAAACTCTCTAAGGTAACTACAACTATAAATTGTAATCCTATAATTTGAATTTCTACAAATTATAATTTACAATTTTCAATTCTAAGAATTACAATTCTAAAAATTATAATTTACGAATTATAAAATTACAAATGACACCTAGATTTCCATAGAAAAAGAAAATTTCAAGTGTGCAAAAGGGGCCATAATTTCCCCAAAAGGTCAAAATGTGGAAAATAATGCATTTATGCATTGAAAAAAAATGTGGAGACAACCTTAAAAATCAAAATTGAAAAAATCAAGGATGAAATTGGAAAATATAAGTTGGAGCCAAAAAGTAAAAAGGTGAAATGTCCTAAGTTTTGTATTTTAATTTGCTTTGCTTGTTCAAGATCCTCCATGGGAGAGATATTACAAGTCTGAAAATTTAAGGTGGGCCACTCCAAGGAAGATTTTAAAGAAACCATGAATCTATAATATTCCCATGTCATCATTACAAGATCAATTTGTTCCATGTTGTACATAAGGGGATAGGCAGTTGTCTAGGAGGTTCAAGCTATACAAGTAATTTGCCAAGGGCATCTCCAGGTAATTACAAATGAGGACAAAGTTTATATGGCATCCACCATGAATTTCCACCTTCTAGCTCATGTAAAAGGTATCTCTAGCCAAGAAATCAAAGGCTTTATTTCAAATTGTTAAGTTGTGGAGCTAAAAGCTTCACTGATGCAGACATGGAGAAGGGTGCAGAAGGGTTGCTGAGTGCCACGGACACCGGTGTCGGTCAGGCCAACCGACATCGGCAGGAAGGATTCAGGAAGCAACCGACGTCGGTCAGTGATCGGCCGGCATCGGCGACCCCCAGGCGGATAGGGACCGGCGTCGATCGCCTGTGTGCTTCAACTGCGAGCTTATTACGGGCAGTTAGCTAACAAACCAAGTGTTTGCATGCTTAGTGCTAATTATAGACTAAGAGCTGCGGATCTAATTATTGTACTAGGTGTCTAATTATTGTTTGGATGAGATCTATATAATAGATTCATGGTTGTATTGTAAAAGGGTAGCTAGGGAGTAAGAGAGCATTGTTATAATCTCCTTCGGTGTGTGAGGTAGAGCAATGGTGTGTTCCTCCTAGTGCCACAGTACTAAGGTGGGTGCTGGATTGGAAAATCAGCAGGGTTCTTCAGGAGTGTATGATCTTGGTCATCAGGTGAGCATGGCTTCTATAGGAGATCTACATAGTAAGTAAGATCATTGATATGTAGGTGTATGTGTGTGCAAGGTCAAGGTTCACAGGTGTGCAGAACCAGCTTGATCTGTAGTTTGAAGATCGATAAGACAGCAACACAACAGGGAGCAGTATCAGGAGAGATCTACTTGGAGTACAAGTGTGTACTTGTGGAGTGTGTGGAGCACTTGTGGAGTGCGTGGAGCACAGGTGTAAGGTGAACACCAACTCAGTGTATGAGTTGGGTGTTGAGACCTAGTAGGGAGAGCTTTGAGGAGAGAATTACTGTTCACTTGAGGTGTGGGAAACCTCTGTAAGGTGGTGGAGAAGAAGTGGCATCTTCTTTATTGTATTCTTTTCTGTATGAGTATTAATACAAGTTGTGTATTGTCCCTCATATCTTGTGTTATTTTTGGATTCTAGTTACTTGTTGATTCTAGTTATTTCCACATATTAAGTTGCTTGAATTTGGTAATCAATTGTGTGCTTTCGGGTTGGTCCTATTTCCAACAAGTGGTATCAGAGCTAAGGTTGCAGGAAGCAGGTTTTGTGTTTGGTTACAGGTCACTCTCAGGGGTTTCTGATTGAGTGGGAGTAGAGCAACAGCAGATCACAGTAAGCTAAGGATGGAGGAGTTGAAAAGCATAGATGGTCACTTATGGTCCGATGGAAAGAAAGAGCAGGGAAAAGAAGATTGTTGGTTTGTGGAAGATCAGTAAGGAGGAACTGAAGAAGCAGATGTTGCAGGTTATGTGGCACAGGATGCTCTGGGAGGTTTCTTGGATAAAGTTGAATCTTGTCTTACAGATTTGGTTGCCTCTTTCCATGCAGCCCCAGATAGAGGAGCTGGTGAGCCTTGCCAAAGAATTGGCAAAGGGGAAGTGAAGCTAAAATTGCAGGCAGCCAACACATGGGTGTTGAAAGAGGTCATGCAGGTCCCAGGTTTGGAGATGTGGCTAATTTCTTCAGAAGAGTTGGGTGATGAGAGATGTACGAGAACTCTCATAGCGGGTACACTTGAATTAGCTGGTGGTAAGAAAATAGGTACTCTTTATCTACTTGTTTATATTACTGATTCTTCTTTTGTTGCGAAGACGTGGCTTTGTAGGCTTGGTCACATGAGCAGGAAGGAGATACATGTTCTTAAGCGGAAGACAGATATATTTGACAGGCTTAAGAACTGGAAAGCCTTGGTGTTTTTGGAGGAGATGGCAGACAGAGATCAGTGGATGTAGCTGGATACTTTTGAACAGGGCAATTTGGACATGGGGATTGATTCAAAAGAGTTCGTAGGTAAAAAGTCATCACTCACAGGAAACACAGGTACCGGCGTCGGCAGGAAAACTGACGTCGGCAGTAGGTAAGACCGATGTCGGTCACGAGGACCGATGTCAGCAGCATTAAGACACTGACGGTGGTAGGTTGGTAGTCAAGACAGGCACAGGAACCGATGTCGATCGAATGTAGACTGTGAGGTGGCCGAGGTCGGTCACTGTAACGGATTTTGGGTGGACAGTGAGCTGTCAAGTAGTCTCAAACACCCATACGGAGGACTGAAGATGTAAGTAAGCCTCAAATTTGTTATTCCTCTTCTTTATACTCGTTGCTGATTATAGAGCAGGAAGGATCCAGGAAACAGGTGGGAGCATGGCAGGGATATGATGCAGAACCAAACGGGAGTTTTGGTAGGGTTGCCAGCCAGTGTGAAAGCACAGAGATGAATGGATTCCTTAGTTGGAGAATAGAGAGAACGGATACGTGAGACGGAAGACTAGGCATATGGTCTTGAGGAAGCTGCAAGATAGTGGTACAGGTTTTGATAGGTGGAGGACGAAGCATGACTTCAGTCGATGTCAGGTAACTACTGTGGTTTGACTTACCAGGGGGATGGTGATTGCAACATCATTATGTTACTGTATGTGGATGGTATGTTTGCTAGCAGGATTGTACATACAGGTTGTTGCTGAGCTAAGGGTAAGATTAGTTCAGTGGTTTGTTATGAAGAATTTGGAGCAGCGAAATTCTTCAGCATGGGAGACATGGAGATCACAGGTAGATTTTGTCTCCAGTGGGAGCTGATGTGAATCAAGTGTTGGCGAGGTTCATTACGCAGGATGCAGAATCAAAGCGCACCAAGGGCTGGATAGTTCAGTGTCCAAAATCACATGAGGTCTAGTATAGGCCTGAGTTTTCCCAAGCAGTGGGAGTTGTCAGAGAGTTAGAAGCCAATTCGGAGAGGTGGATTCTCAGGTATTTGAGAGAGACCAGCAGTAGGGATTCATGCTATTTAGGTGTCAAGACTTCACTACATGGGTTTGTAGGAACGGATGCGGCAGGGTACTCGGATGACAGGAGGTACATCACAGGTTGTGTGGTGGGTGGTCTTCAGGATGGAGCTTGAAGAGGGATACAAACTAGGAAATAGATTAGATGGGGTACAGGTACAGGTACAGTGCAGCTATTTATCTCCAAGTGGGAGATTGTTAAGTTGTGGAGCTAAAAGCTTCACTGATGCAGACATGGAGGAGGGTGCAGAAGGGTTGCTGAGTGCCACAGACACAGGCGTCGGTCAGGCCAACCGACATCGACAGGAAGGATTCAGGAAGCAACCGATGTCGATCAGTGATCAGCCGACATTGGCGACCCCCAAGCAGACAGGGACCAGTGTCAGTCACCTATGTGGTTCAACTGCAAGCTTATTAAGGGCAGTTAGCTAACGAACCAAGTGTTTGCATGCTTAGTGCTAATTATAGACTAAGAGCTACAGATTTAATTATTGTACTAGGTGTCTAATTATTGTTTGGATGAGATCTATATAATAGACTCATGGTTGTATTGTAAAAGGGTAGCTAGGGAGTAAGAGAGCATTGTTATAAGCTCCTTCGGTGTGTGAGGTAGAGCAATGGTGTGTTCCTCCTAGTGCCACAATACCAAGGTGGGTGCTGGATTGGAGAATCAGCAGGGTTATTTAGGAGTGTATGATCTTGGTCATCAGGTGAGCATGGCTTCTATAGGAGATCTACATGGTAAGTAAGATCATTGATATGCAGGTGTATGTGTGTGCAAGGTCAAGGTTCACAGGTGTGCAGAACCAGCTTGATCTATAGTTTGAAGATCGATAGGATAGCAACACAATAGGGAGCAGTATCAGGAGAGATCTACTTGGAGTACAGGTGTGTACTTGTGAAGTGCGTGGAGCACTTGTGGAGTGTGTGGAGCACAGGTGTAAGGTGAACACCAACTCAGTGTATGAGTTGGGTGTTGAGACCTAGTAGGGAGAGCTTTGAGGAGAGAATTACTGTTCACTTGAGGTGTGGGAAACCTCTGTAAGGTGGTCGAGAAGAAGTGGCATCTTCTTTATTTTATTCTTTTCTGTATGAGTATTAATACAAGTTGTGTATTGTCTCTCATATCTTGTGTTATTTTTGGATTCTAGTTACTTGTTGATTCTGGTTATTTCCGCATATTAAGTTGCTTGAATTTGGTAATCAATTGTGTGCTTCTGGGTTGGTCCTATTTCCAACACAAATCTTCATCATTTCTTGTATAGTCAGTTAGAGGAATCATTTTTATTGAAAATAATGAAGATTTCAAGCATAGAAAAGGATTTTTTATAGTTAGTAACATCTTGGTGGAACTTTGAGGTATTTATTTCAATTTTGCAAATTTTTAAAATACAACCCCCATTTTTGGATTTGAAATTGGTGTAAAAAATGTATAAATAGAGGGATTCTCTTCTATTCTTTGGTTGTTTTTATTGGTCTTTGTCTTTCTCCAAGTATAGGCTCTTCCAAATTTTGGGATCATTATTGTGTGCATTTTTTCTCTCTTGATAAGGTGGTTGTAGATGTATAACTATTAACAAGCTCTAATTGCATTTTTATATGACTCCCTTGTCCAACATGGAGAAAATCCACCATACTTTTCCCCATGGTAGCATTTTGAAACATTGATATATTTAAAATCTCTTTTGAAAATAATGGAAAATACCTATGGTTCTTACTTTTTTATTGTTAATGAAATTCACTGAGATTTTTTACATGTTATGTTGATTGGATATATAGTTTTGTGCTTATGTATGGTTATCATCTTAGGCATAGATCTAGGGTATAAAGCCCTTTTTGCATAGATATTTGGAAATATTTTTTTGAATACCTCTTAAAGGTACCCTAGGTTGATGAATTTGATAGGGAAAGGTATTTGAGATTCTAAGTGCATTGTATGTTCTAGGTTTCAGTGATCATTTGGGTACTTTCAATCTATTGGCACCAATGGATGCAAATTACTCTTGGTAATTCCCCTTAGCTTGTTATTTATTTATTTATTTTTTTTGCATCTTTTCAATGAGTGATGTCATGTATGTTTAAAGAAACCTTATTGTTTGAAAACCACTAGCACACCACCCTCTTTTAATAACTAAAAAACTGTCCTACCTTATCCTACCTTATCCTACCCTATAAATAATAAACCCTTTACATATCTTAAGTGTTATTGGCCTTGAAAATGCATAAAATCTTCCCTATATAACATGTGTTTGTGTTTTGTGATTTGAAGCATAGTACTGCAATTTTCCATTTGACCCTTATTGTTGAAGATTATTTAGAATGAAGATCGCAGTCATATACCCATATGTCTTAAGCAACTTGTATGTGTCTTAGAGCATTAGTTCATCTAATGTGATAACCCTTCCTAGGTAGAGTGAACAAGTTTGGTCATGCCTTGTTCACATTTGTCTTCCCTTATGCCAAAAATACCCATGGAGATTGAATTGTAGAATCTCTCCATGTGAGCAAGCTACCATATAGGTCCTCTCACATTGGTTTAGGTAGATCTAGAAGTAGCAGGGAGCTAACCATACCCTTTTTTGGTGCCTCTTAGTGATTTTCTCCATTCATTTCATTCTTGATGTGAAACCCTCACCCAACTATAATGATATATCATCAAGTTTTTCATCTTTGTTTACCATTTCCATCAAGTGTGTAAATTTGAGTCAAATATGCATACAACTGAGAACCAATAGATACCATAGCATTGATAAATGATGAGCTCCTTAGGAATATTGACCCATAGTTCCTATGTCAAACTACCCTCCCGATTGTATATTCCATAACAATCAAAGACCTTAACACTCAACTTGAACCATCTTCTAAGGTTAGAACAAGGGTGGTGAATGGCTTCCCTAACTTGAAGGGGTATACTAGAATATTAGCTATGCTTGGACCACACTGTGAGGTGGTTGTAAATAAGGAACATGCAGATCCCTTTCTTGACTTAGATTACAACTCCAACAAATGCATGACGGAGCACTAGTCCTAATTTTTTGGTGAGGCTGCATCCAAACCACCACCTAGATTATCTCAAAAGCCTACTAAATCTGCTTCTTCTCCTACTATTGTTATTTTTTATGAGGATAATACTAAATGAAGAAGTCTTTTCTTACAATGAAATCACATGCAAATTTGTAAGTCTCTAGCTAAAACATTAAGAGTTACATTCCTAGATCTCATAACAATATAAACTTCTTCTGCAAGGTAGGCTAGAAATCTACCATAGTTTCAAGAGCTTTTTATTCTTGTATTTGACTGAGTTAAAGATGAGTATTTGATTCAAGTTCAGTTCTAGATTCTGAATCAATACCATTTAATCAAGAAAGCCTGCCCCCCTACTTCAATCCCCTCATTAAACCCCTAAATGAAAGACTGATTTGGATATGCCTATCCTATATTTCACTCTAATTTTATTATTCTCTTAGATTTAGATTCATATGCAACTCCCTAGGAATGTTTCTATAAACACACTCAAATATTACATCCTTTTCTCATACAACCTTTGCTAGAATTTTGGTTAATGTTAACAACTCTAAATATCTTCTTGATAAAATTATCCTTCAAGCAAGTGATCACTCTTGGTACAAACCCCTCAACTAAAAATATATATTACTTCACTATCATAATTACTTTAACATAGGCCATCTAACCAAATATTTTATCAACATAAAAAAAAAAAATGGAAAATCCTAGTGGACAAACTTTTAACCTACCCACCTCATTGTGAATTCCCCTGATTTAGCGAGTGAAGATTTTAAATCTCCCTCATAAAAGTATAAGCATGATAATGAAAATAAGTACACTACAAGTTTTATTCACTTATAGGATGATCCTAAGGTTAAAAATCTATTTGAGAGGGTGTTGTATTTGGGATTGCAAACCCCACTCCAAAAGGTCTCTAAGGAATCTATTCAATAGATATAAATACTAATACCATAATCATTACAAGTGGATACAATAAAAACCAAATCTTAGTCCTTAAAACAAATTGTAATTCATTTACCACTCAATTAAAAAAATATGGAAAACAAGGATGGGTGGATCAAAGTACAGAAAAATAAAAATGGTAGAAGACCAAAGGTCCAGTCCTTTAATATGACTCAGCTTCTTAGGGAGATTATGAAAATTAGGATGAATGACCCATCTTGACCCTCAACACAAGTGGGGTTATGTATTATAGAGGACATGTGGAAGATAGGTGGAAGTTTCATGAAAATTTTCCTAACTACAATAGGGATGTTTATAGTAGAAAGGTATTATTTTACATTTGTGCTTATTTTTGGGATTTTGGCATGTGGAGTTTGTGATTATTTATCCTGATTCATTGCCTTTGGTAGAGGTTTCCCAATTGAGCATTAATGACACATCTTTCTCTCCCTTATACTAAGTTATGGGACCTTCAAAACTCATTTTTCACCCAATTAAACAAAAAAATAATTTCTTCATTGGAAAAAAGAGATGTACTTGCATTACCACTATTTTTTATTTAATATAGCATTGAAATTTCACTACCATATTATTATTTTTAATATTGAAATATTTTAGTACGATTATTATTAATAGGATAATCATGTATAAAAGGCTACATGATAATTCAATTGGTTGGTATGTAAATATCAAACTCTCCATTGGAAGAAAACTCTATGATAACAAAATAAACAAGATAAAAAATCAACATTAGATAATTCATGACAAATCACATCATTACAAATATCTTAAGAACATATAAGAAATTTAGGCAATAAATGCTACACCATAAGGATGAGGAGGTGGATAGTCCTTGTTTGGTAGAGTAGATCAAGAAGAAGGCTTTGCATAGGGATGATTTAAATTCATCCAACCATCCATGGGATCTAGAATAGCCCAATCAATACTAATGTCCCATCCATCAAGAGGCTAAACCACAATGCTAGGAGGGAAAACTAGTGACCTCTATCTAAAAGTACCAACATCATAATTTATACATGGTAACAATGATTTACATCCCTCATTGACAGGGAGGAGAAAATTTAATATATCTATGAGATTAAAGTTTCTGGTGTCTATGAATTAGAGGTGGTGAGTCTTATGGTGGATAATCTAAGGGGACACAACTCACTTTACAAAGAGCACTCCCCTAGTGATCAAGTAGGTCTTGTAAATCTCTAACCTCCATGGCAACATTCCTTACTTGGACTTGAATTTTCATGTAGGATGAAGACACTTAAAAAAATTTGTCATTAATATGAAAATGATAAGAATATTCCTCATTGGTAACCATTGACTGTTTACTAGTTTCACAATATTTTGATTCACACTTTAGGCATTCACCTAATTAGTCTTATTTAGGATCCCTTATCACTTACCATTCCCCTACATCTTCCACCTCTCATTAAAACTTTATTATTACCCCTCATGGAAATCCATCAACCTTAGGTTTATCATAGATTTATAATGGGTATGGCATAATGGCACTTGATATTCAAAGTCCATAGGCCCAAAGTGATATTACTTAGGCACATAGACCCACTCTAAATTTGTAATTACTCCTATACATCTAAGCTTATCTTCCCTACAAGTGTGAATTCTACATTTGGTCCCCTTGTTCCCCATGTGGATACACAAAATATTCTAGTTACTCCACATCCTCTTCAACAACATAGCCTCACACCCAAAATTGATACCTCATGGTCCATAATTACATATGTTCAAGGTCCTCTTGGGTTTACTTTCAGTAGGCCCATATCCTCTTTGAGGGTAAGGACTAGTCTTCCTAATATCATTAGAACTTTCATTCACATGACACATGGCCAAATCATGGCCTACATTACCCAATTTTCAACTCCCATCACTATTACACATACCACCTTATCTTTCATTCCCCCACCTTCACCTACAAATTCCATCAAACCCTCTCCTACACCTATGTCTCCCCATCCACATCATAAGCTACAACTTCTTCAGCTATCACTTTAGGGATCCTCAGACTAGTCAGTGGAGGAGATTGGATAGATGCCTTACAAATTGAGAAAATGCATAATCCTAAAGTTATTTATCAAGGCGACCCAGACATCTAATTTAAATTTGACTAGGGAATTATGAATCTCAAGAGGGTCATGACATCAAAGTTCATTCAAGAGGCAACATAGTAACATCAAAATCAGAGGAAGACATGTTCCCTTTAAGTTGTAAAAGAATAAATACTATAAATGAACACATTTATTTGAACCTTATCTTAGTTATGAATTCCACACATGAGATGGAAGAAAAGATGATGGAGGATATGAGAGACCAATTTAGAACCCTAGAGTCCTAGGTGAGAACTACCTCCCAAACAAACCTAGTGAACAAAGTAGAGGAAGCTATTTCTAATCATTTTCATGCATTTGAATAAGTAGTTGAGGCATCAACTAAGATTATTTTAATTTATCAAAAGGCACATCAATATTTAGAGTAGAGTATTATAATGAACAATATGATGATTAAAATTATAGTTGTGATCAATAAGTGAATGTTGATTTGGTTAAATATCATGTCATTTATGGATGCCAATTTAAATCAAACTTTTACTATGAAAATGAGAATATCTTTAGAGGAGTAGTTGAGGGATGCAAAAGCCATATGATTCTATTGGAAGAGAGAGAAAATAATATGTCGACCTACTTTAATGAGGTCAGCATAACTATATTTTTTAACATTGAAGATGTCACTATTATTTATAAGGAAGAATTTGGTGTGCATTTTAAGAGGTTCAAAATATATTTAAAATAGAAGTTTGCTAAAGCCAACTAGGAAGGAACACAAGTAATTGTTCACTTAATCACCCATACCATTGAGAGCGTCAACAAGATGGGCACAATATATAGCATCCTCAAGGACCTACAAAATATCCACATAGATTTGTTGACATGTGGAGTTGTGATGTTATGTGAGCTAGGTGCTATGTTTTCTGAATTAGACTTTGAAGCTAAGTTGATTGCTCAGACCCTAACAACTCTGGAATAACAAAAATAGCTTGTTGGTGTTCCCAAGCTTGGTTCTAACTAAGTACAAATCATCATGTCTCTAATTGGTCCCAGTGGATGGGAATAATGTGTTTAAATTTTATACTCCTACTCTTGTTTCTATATTTTTTTGGTGCATGTCTATAGTTGTAACAAATTATGCCTTGATGGCTATATATGGGACCTAATGGTCTTTTATGGATGGTCTTATCTCTCTTGGTTTCATATAAACCTCATTCTAATGTTGTATTATGGTCAAAAATTTAGTGGAAAACTAAGAGATCTTCTAAAATTTTAGAGAAAGATCTTTGTTTATTTCTATTTTTTGTGAGGCCTTTTGATTATTCTCATTATAAATGCGATGAATGTTTACTAATATTAGAAGCTATGGTATCAATCTTGATTTATATAGAATGTGTTTATGTAGGCTGAGTTAATTACTAACCTACTAATCTATGTAATTTGTTGTGTTTATTTAAAATAGTCACAAGTAGATGTGTTTGCCTACAAATTTTGTGGACATTCATCTTATAATATAATGTTTTAGGGATCATGCTCATCCCCAAGTTCTCCACACTCTATACCCTATTTATTTTAGTTTGAGCCTAAGGAAAACTACCTATACAAAGGTAATCCTCATTGATTCCCGTAAATAGTCTATGAGAGTAGTTTCAACCCCACAAAATTTGAGAAATCCTTTTTCTACCTTACACTTTATGCTTTTGTGTTTCTTTTATTCAATTCACACTTTGGTTTAAGAGCAACCGCTAGTATTGACCATGATTAAATTGGAAAATATCTTTGTATACAACAAAGCTAAGAGGTAGAACTGATTTCTTTATGGTGCCAATTGTGTGCTCTCAAAATTATTCCCAATATTTGGCTACATTGGACATCTAGAAAATACAACACCTGCCTTGGGTTGTGCTAAACATCCTAAAACACGAGGGTGGTAACCCATGGGACCATTTGGTGTGGATAAAATCTGCATTAACAAGAATGTCTTATAATATCTTAAGTTTTCATTACATTTTAGTTCATGTGTTCCTTTGCAATTATTTCTTTATTTTTATCATGTAATTTAGAATGCAACAATGTTTTTTAATATTTGAACATTATCAAGATGCATCATATGTTATTTGTTGATTGTGTTATATAGAATGTGATTGATTTGTAATTGATCTCTTTTTTCTTTCAAACAAATATTATCATGTAATTTTAAAATGAAACATCATTTTCTTGTATTTGAACATTATTAAAGCATGCTATTTAGATTTCATTAATTATGTTGTGTAAAAAAATATGATTAATATATCGAAAAACAAATTTCTAAAAATTCTTATTCGTATTTTCATCTCTTTTCTCTTTCAAATAATTAATATCACTCTTTTTATACTATTAATATTTACATTGCACCTTCTTTATGGGATTGATAATACTATGTGACATGCATATTCCTAAAAGACCTCAAAATTTTAAACATAAAATACATAAATTGTGGCTGTCTATTTTAAATATGAACATTACTCTCTGTTTTAAATATGAACACTTGTAACTTTATATTTGTTTGTTTATTTAAATTACTCTATCAGTATCCACCGCTCAATTTTTAAATCATAAACACAGATTTTTATCCTCTATGTTAGAATTAGACATAGACCGTTGCGATTTTTTATTTGAAAATGTATATGTTAGGTATTGACAATTATGAATTTTGACTTGACATTATATTTATTTAAATTACTTTATAATTATCCACCACTCAGATTTATAATCATAAAATACATGGATTTTCGCTCTTTCTGATTTGACTGTATATTTATTTATTTGAATCATCCAAAGCGTATTTGTAAGATTGACGAGTATGATTTAAGGTTTGAAAGTAATTTTGTTTTTTGCCTGCCACCTTAGGGTATTTTGGCCCAACCGGGCAATTGCTCGTTTACACCATCTCATCGATTGGTTAATTCATACATTTAAATACTCAACAATATGAAATCAAGATGGAGAAGGTTGTATCAGTGACGTCGAGTTTTGCAGCACATTGTCTTTTGTGTACAGTCTGAGGCCGTCACGGCTCTGTCTTGAATAGCCGCCCTAACTGTAACTGTAACGTTTAATATAAATGGCGTGCTTATCATTCTCATAATGAAAGGAAAAAGGATCAAGGAAATGCATTTGCTCATGTTCCCCTGGCTCGCACACGGCCACATCTTGCCATTCTTCGAGTTCTCCAAAAGGCTCGCTAGTCATGGTGTCAAAGTATCCTTCCTCTCCACTCCGCGTAATCTTTCTAAAATTAGGTCATTGTTGTTAGAGGAGTCCACGCAGCAGATTGATCTGGTAGAGGTGGTGCTGCCACAGGTGGAGGGTCTGCCATCAGATGCAGAAAACACCGCCGACATCCCCAACGAAATGGAAGGCCTGTTAAAGACGGCGCTCGACGGCTTGGAAAAGCCTTTTGAGGAACTCCTGCAAAGGCTGTCACCGGATTACGTAGTCCACGATTTTTCACAGTACTGGGCTGCAACAGTTGCCGCTAAGTGCGGCATTCCGGCCATCCTATTCTTTACTTTCAATGCTGCAGTTTGTGCCTACGTGTTTCACCCTTCGAGGATCACGAAAGAGGACACCACGGTGGAGGAATTGCTGGTGGCGCCGCCGGATTTCCCATCTTCTGAAATCGTTTGGCTGCCCTTCGAAGCACGCTATATTTTAGGTGCCTTTAACTGGCGCAAGGGAGAGGTCTCTGCCATCGACCGCTTCAGAAAATCAATCAAAGGATCTTCTTTTATTGCCATCAGATCCTGCTTAGAAATGGAAGGAAAGTTCATACAATATCTGGAGAAATCCAACGGGAAGGCGGTAGTCCCTGTAGGTCTTTTGGCACCCAATCTTCCCCAGATTTCGGAGAAAGAATCGTACTGTGTACGATGGTTAGATAAGCGTACAACTTCGTCTGTTGTGTACGTATCGTTTGGCAGCGAATGTTTTCTGTCGAAAGAGCAGATCCGTGCGGTGGCAGTTGGGCTAGAGGCAACCGGCCTGCCGTTTCTGTGGCTGCTGCGCTTTCCTCGCTTATCAAACGAGACAGCGAGTGCATCGGCGTTACTACCCGAGGGCTTCGAGTCTCGAACGCGAGACAGAGGAGTTGTATATACCGAGTGGGCGCCGCAGCTGCATATTCTTTCGCATCCATCGGTGGAGGTGTTTATGAGCCACGTCGGGTGGAGTTCTGTGGTGGAGGCGGTGAAGTTTGGAGTGAAGATGGTGCTTTTGCCCATGAATGTTGATCAGGGTCTTAACGCCAGACTCGTCGGAAAAGAACTGAAGGTGGGCGTCGAGGTCCAAAGGGAAGAAGACGGAAGCTTCACAGGAGAACAGATTCGGACGGCACTGCTCAAAGTCATGAATGACGACTGTGGGGAGGGAAAAAAAGTGAAATCAACTATCAACAAATTGAGAAAAGCCATATTTGCTGACGGCAAATGTGAAGAAAAATATATCGAGGAATTCATTGACCGCCTCGAGTATCCTACCCCACCAAATCAGTCCGTTATTGCGTTGAAGAAATAAATATTTGGATTGTGTTGTGATTTGTTTGTTATCGGTTTGTTGTAAGATTCAAATCTATCTATGATATCCAGTTTGTTAATATATGTGTATCCATTGTTGTTGTGGCTTACTTCCATTCTTTCTTTCTTCTTTTTAATTTAATTAATGACATTTATTTATTTATATAATATAATTTTTGAATAAGAAAATAGATCATTCAACTCATCTTCTAGAGAAAAAGAATATAGGTGTTTTTGAGTCCATCAAATAGAAATCATTTACCCAAGGTTATACTAAAGCAAAGGGTAAGGGGAAAGAGAAAGAAAAGGGCAAGGTTTTTGTAGTAGTTGCAGCATCAACATCTTCATGGGTTATTGACTCAAGTGCTTCTCACCACATGGCCTCTTCACTAGTTGAGTTTTCTTTTTTAGAACCTTATAGCATATATTCTATGAGTTTTGATGATGACACTTTTGTAACTATTGGAAGGAGAAGGTCTATTGAAATGGAATGAGGAACATTCAATAATGTTCTAAGTGTCCCTTCTCTCTCAACCAATCTCCTATCAGAATATCATATCACTCATATCAGTAAAGGCATGAGGGTTGAGTTTTAACCAGATTTAGTTATCATTAGGGAGTTGCATAGTGATTATACAGTAGCAGTAAGTAGGGTAGATTACCAAGACAAGTTATACACCTCATATTTTGCATCTGATTCTTATCCTATAACATTGCCGACTCATTCAAATGGAGTTAACAAATTATCACATGAGGGGTTTGGCTACCTTAACTAATGCTACCTTGAATAACATAGAAAAAATAACATGGTCATAGGCTTGCCTCAAGTCCAATTATCTAAGGGATTTTGTGAGGGTCACCCTCTTGAAAAGTATCCCGAGGCAAAATTTGACAAAGGCAAAGTTTGGAGGGTGTTGGTTCCCAGTTGTATACCTCTCTATTTTGGCCTTGCACACTTGAAGGAAATGACAAACATGATGAGAAACCTGCTAGAATGTCGTTGTAGTAGAGGGAGGGTTTAGCATCATGAATGGACCAGACTGGAAAAAATCATTGTAAACACCTACAGAGAGTATGGTTATCTCCCTACTACTTTTGGCTCTCCCTGAACCAAGGTGAGAGGATTTATAGGGAAGCTTGCTCACATGGAAAGATTCTACAATTCAACCTCCATAGGGATTATTGGCACAAAGAGAGACAAATTTGATTAAAATATAGCCAAACTTTCTCACTCGACTTGGGTAGGATTGTCACACAGAATGCGCAAATGTTCTAGGCCAGACAGAAGCTACTAAAGACATATATGAGTATGTGATTGCAACTTTCATCCAAAAAGAATCTTCAACAACACAAGGGCTAAATAAGAGATTGCAAGGCTGGGATTTAAAGTATAATATGCAAACACATGGTAAATGCATAATGTTTATGCATCTGTAGGCAAATAACACTTCAAATATGTAAAAGGCATGTTACATACAGGTTAGGATAGGGTATGACAAGTTGATAGTTATAAAAAAATGGGAGGGTGGTGTGATGGAGGTCTTCAATCAGTAGGGATTCTTTCAATCATTCATGACATCATTTATTGCAAAGATGTAAAAACCTCAAATGCAAGCCACTGAAACTACAAGGAGGGATTTGTTTTTTACTATTGAATCCATAAACCTCAAGTGCCCTAACCAGTTGTTTAGTAACATACTCCAAATACAATGCATAAAGGGATTTATAATCCAAAACTAAACCTAAGATGACAACCAATAATGAGCATAGAATAAGATATCCTATCCACAGCGTTTGCAAAACATATCACTACACTACATTAACAAAAAATAGCAGAGAACCACATGCATTTTCATTAATTTGAAAGAAAAATCTTACATACACCGATGTTTTAAAACGCTGCCATGGGGACAAGCATGGTGGATTTACTCCATGTTGGGCAGGGGAGTCATAGAGAGATGCTCTCAAAGCTTGCTAATGTTTGTATAGCTGCAACCAAGCTGCCATTTCTATGGCTGTTATGCGTCCCTCGCTTATCAAACGAGACAGCGATCGCATCGGCATTACTACCCAAGGGCTTCGAATCTCGAATGTGAGACAAAGGAGTTGTATATATCGAGTGGGCACCACAATTGCATATTCTTTCGCATCCATTGGTGGAGGTGTTTATGAGCCACATCGGGTGGAGTTTTGTGGTGGAGGCGGTGAAGTTTGGAGTGAAGGTGGTGCTTTTGCCCATGAATGTTGATCAGGGTCTTAACACCAGACTCGTGGGAAAAAATTCAAGGTAGGCGTTGAGGTCCAAAGGGAAGACGACGAAAGCTTCAGAGGAGAATAGATTTGGACGACACTGCTCAAAGTCATGAATGACGATTGTGGGGAGGGAAAAAATGTGAACTCAAGTATCAACCAATCGAGAAAAGCCAGATTTGCTGACGACAAATGTGAAGAAAACTATATCGAAGAATTCATTGACCACCTCGAGCATCCTACCCCACCAAATCAGTCCGTTATATGAAAATGTTGAATGGGTTATTACGTCGAGGAATTAAATATTTGGGTTGTGTTAAGAGTTGTTTGTTATTGGTTTGTTGTAAGATTCAAATCTACCCATGATATCCATTTGTTAATTTTTGTTTATTCGTTATTATTGTGGCTTACTTCTTTTTTTAAAATTAATTATTAGTATTATTTTATTTATACAATTTTTGATTAAAAAGTATATTTCTATTAATAAAATTATATATACAACAATAATCATATCAAAAAATATAGGTGGAGAAATTACATTTAAAAAGTTAAATAGCCACACCTTGATGTATTCTATATGAGGAATAACATATGCTCAAAACATATAGAATTCCTTCACATCTCAAAGGCTGCTTATTTTCATGTATGTGGTGAAGAAACTTTAGTATCTGGCATGCTCTTCCAAGCTTGTAATATTTGTACAATAGTGTTATTATAGTTTTCCCCTAGTTTGGGAATTTCAAGGACAACTTCAGATAGAAGTCATTGGTTAAGCATTACCCCCAATGTAATACTAGATTTTCCATAAAAAAACATAAAAAATATAAAAAAGGAAAAATAAAAACATCAATGCAAAAATTGAACTTTGTGTTATGAGATTGATCATTGTTGAAAGATTGATGCCCTTCAATTTCTTGCCTAGTGAATTAAATTAGTAAGAGATTAGCATGGTTAAATTTGAGCTGAAAACAAGTGAAATGGAGGTTTAATAGACTTTAACAAGAAAGATAAAACACGGTAACAATAAAAACATAAACAACCACATGTATTTTCTATTAGATTATGCAAGGACTCCATGTCTGAGATGTGCATTGAATCAACAATGTAATTTCGATAATGTCAGGGCAATAAATTGAAGATTTGAAGTCTATCTTGTTTCTTTCTTTGTAGTTGATGTGAGTATTGAAGCTTTTGTAAGGTACATGCCACATGGGTGCTTAAGGGGCATCATTTATGATACAATATGAATGTTGTGGTAGAGGAGTCACCGATTGAGATAAAATATGGAAGATTAGCAATCAATCCCATGAGGTAAGGAGAGTTGCTAGGTTTAATCCTCAAGTAGTAGGGGGTTTCCACATTGTACACTTAAAAGGGAAATATACTCCACATATGAAAAGAAACACATACCAAAAAAATCACAAAAATTATATTCTATAATATAATATATTATAAGTAAAAATATATATAATATATTAAAAAATAGTAAATTATATATATATATATATATATATATATATATATATATATATATATATATATATATATATATAGTTTCAAGCATGAGCTATAAATGTTAGATTACATGACACACCTCAACTTCATAAAAATTGTGAGATTACATGACCTAAAACCATTACAAAGGGGTTTGTATCTTGCAAGGTGGTGACATCTTTTACTGATTATTTTTTATTTGATTACAAATTGACTCCACATTTGATTTGTGAATTGAATCAACAACACATTTCCACTGATGTGAGGGTCATAAATTACGGTTCTGAAGTCTATATTTTTAATTTTTTTTTGGTTGAAGTGAGTACTCAATCTTTTTCAAAGTGCATGCCACATAGATGCATAAAGGGGCATCATTCGTGATACAATGTGAACATTGTGGTAGAAGATTTATCGATAAAGAGAAAAGGCGGTTGATAGGCAATCAATCCTATGTCACTTAGAGAGTTGGTAGGTTTAATTATCAAGTAGTATGGGGTGTCCACATTGTATATTTAAAAGGGAAATACATTCCCTAAATGCAAAAAAACACCTACCAAATTAATCACAGAAAAATATTTCATTTTATAATACATTATAATTATATGTAAATGTGAATAATGTATATAAATATTATTTAATATAATACATTATTAATAATAAAAATATATTAGTGTTAAATATATATACAGACATGTGCATAGGAAAATTCCACCACTTCTATAACACATTTACACCTCATCCCCGAAACTTGCCTCACATTCTAGGACATATATTTTTGACACTGCTAGCACTAACACACACTTACATCAATATACGACCAAAAAACTTTTATTTTAATTAAGTTTTGTAGGTAATTTAAAACCCATTTACATCAACCCAACCTCACCAAATATATTATAGCTTATGTTCATCTATGCTACCAATATTTTGACACCTAGAGAAATTACATGCCAATGGTGATGCGGAGCAATTATAGGATATTTCAAGTGATATCATACACTATAGTGTCCATATCATAAACATACCTAAAATTCAAGGAAATTATTTGATTTCCCTAAACTAAACTCATTACATATAGGTTTGTAGCTTGTAGGGGGATGGCATCTTTTATTGATTATTTTCTATTTGATTATGATAGGAATCCATGTTTTATGTGTGGATCAAAGCTACAATACAACATTAGTGATGTGTAGGCAATACATTGAATTAATAGAATCTATCCCATCACTTTCATTGAGGTTTATGTGAGTACCTAAGCATTTATAAAGTGCATGCCATGTGTGTACATAAGGGGATAGTGTTGGTGATACAATATAAATGTCATGGTGGAAGAGTATGAGTTGAGAGAAAAGGTGGTCAATTAATTAATAGTTCCAAGTGGTGGGTAGGGATGTTAGTTTTAATTATCATGCATTATGGGTTGTTCAAATCATATTGTTAAAGGGGAATATACACTAATAATCAAAATAAAACACTTATAAAAAAATCTTTAAAAAAAATAGCTCCAATGCTTATGCCACCACCATGCCCACTACTACAACTAGGGCTACCTAAACTAACACCAAGCCTGATAGAACCACATAAAAATCTACCCACTACATTGAATTATATAAACCATCACCAACACCATTACCTAATCCAAAGCCACCACCAAAATTGCCTCTATCTCGCTAGCCAATCCTTAAGCCACCATCTAAGATGCCACCGACACCTTTGCTAAATCTAGAGATTCTACCAAAACCACCATCAAAACCTCTACCAAAGTCTCGACCATAAGGTGTGATGTGTGAATAGGCGATTCAAGTGTTGATGGCAAGGGGAAACAATATCCTCTAACATATCCAAATTTAGGGTAGTTATTAGATTTAAATTATTTGTACCAATTGCAAAGGGGTACGTGACTTGTAAAGTGAAAGATTCTTTGATTGGATGTTTACTATTATCAAGGTTGAATGTGGAAAACATGAGGAAGATTTAATTTTAATAATATTTCATGTCTAATTTTTGACTCAAATTACTATTGCAATGTTGTTGATATGGATATAAAACATTGATGTTTTAAAGTTAATATTACAACTTATGTTCATTTAAGTTACCAATATATTGACACCATAATCATAGCCATGGAATAAATGGCAATGCCATACATAACTCTCAATTAGTTTAAGATTTGGAATTGATTCAAGTGGTGATGATGATGGGAGATGATGATTAGGGGTAGATCCAAGCTATTTCAGGTGATATTGTACACTAGAGGGCCCATGTCATACCCATATCTTGACTTCAAGGTAGTTGTTAGATTTATATTAAATCCAACCATTACAAAGGGGTTTGTACCTTTTAATGTGTTTGGATCTATTATTGACTATTTTATATTTGATTATGTAAGGACTTCATGTCTAATGTGAAAATCAAATGAACAATGAAATTCTACTGATGTGCGAGTGATAAGTTAAGGATATGAAGTCTAATTTTTTGTTTTCATTAGTATAAATGAGTACCAAATCTTTTTTAATTTGAATGCCACATGGGTGCATAATAGGACATCATTTGTGTTACAATGTGAATGTTGTGACAGAGGAATCATTGGATAAGATAAAATGTGGTCAATTTGCAATTGGTCTCATGTGATAGGGATAGTTGGTAGGTTTAATTATTAAGTAGTATGGGGTATCCACATCATCCACTTAAAACATTCACCAAATATATCATGAGGTTATCAAGTTATTCATTAGAACTACCAATGTCAGAACTGATCACTTAATCAAAAAAACATGAAAATCAAATATACATTTCTTTTGTCAATTTTTTACCCTCATGGAAGCTACTATTATAATGTTAGGGAAGAAAACAAGAATTAAAATGAACTAGGTAAGGAAAACTACATAAATAGAAACTCATAGATGGCCAAATTATGTATACACAAAATGACTTATTTTGACCTTTTTCTTTTTAACCTTTGTCTAGCCCTCTGGGCTACTAATAAAAATCAGACTAGAAATAACCATTAAAATTAAAATATTATGTTGAGGTTCAAATGGATGTTGATTCCTTATCATATTCAAAGGTGTCATACTCATGTGTTCTCTTGATTTCTCCCCCTGTAGAATTTTCCATAAATGTCATTTGAGAAGATAAGTCTATCAAAGTCATTTCTCTAGTAATATTTTTATGTTCTTTCTTCCATGTCCCATCATTATTCATTTTTGGGACCTCATTTGAAAGAGGATGTTCATAGGACTGCCAAATTTTGGGATTAAAAGACCACTCCTTTTTTCTTTTTGGCTTGCCTATGTAACAACATACCCTTGGAGATGTCTAGTTTAATGGCAAATATGACATCTAAAGGCATTATTTTCATAATCCAAGGTTTGGATCCAATGTAAATTGGCATGTTTCAATTGGATTCTATCTAGGATACATTTTTTAAGGTTCACCTCCACATAAATATGCTTATAGGTAAACAACCCTTGTTTAGACTACTCATTGTCCATCTTGATTAATCTTCCAAGCTAGTTTATAATAGCTTCACATACTAATTGGTGTCAAAAGGGAAGAGGGAGATTTTAGAGATGAACCCAAACTAAAATTTTGGATAATGCAATTGTTCATGGATCAAAATCAAAGAATTTGGCGGTAACTAAAATCCCAAATATACCCTAAGACTAAGGTCCTTTCTTAAAAACTTTTTGATAATCCTTAGGTTCAAAAAAATATATATATATAACCCTTTAGAACATAACTATATCTCACAGTCACCGGTCCAAGTAACATAGACCTAAAGATGTAGATCTTATGACTAAGGCCATAACTCATTAAATCTATAAATAACTATGTAATAGGCAAATACATAAATTAACTTAGTTATCTTAGAAAGAGAATTTGCACTATCAAAACTTCATCCAATTTACCCATAATATATAAACTAGGGAAACTTACAGGTGAAGATGATACTTGAGGGACCTTAAGGAGATCAATGTCCTTATATAATGAGCCAAAAATTTGTTCCTTCATATCTCTTGTTGCAAACAACGCTAGCACCATACCTACATCTAACGTGTATTGTTGTTGACCCTGAGCAGTGCCCTACCCATGGATAATTTATTTTTGTTATAAATGACATACAAAAAATAACCATAAACATTACGTATCCTCTTCCATACATTGATGATTTTATAGATTTACTTTAGCAAGCCACATGTTTTACTAAACTAGATTTGAAATCTTAGTATCACCAATTGATTGTTATGAATTCAAAGAGCCTAACACAAATATGAGAAATGCATATAGATAATTTTAATCACAATAATAATAATAATCTAATCTATATTAAATCATATGAGACACATTAAAAATATATAGGAATATGATTCCTATAATTTCTCCATCATTTTCTCATCCTTGTGATTATGCAAACTTATATATGATATATTATATAACTTATAGCAATATATCTCAACAATATAATATACTAATCTATTATCATAATATTGTTATACAATAATATTTTGATAAATAACTATTACTAAATACTAACTAACCAATTACTATTTACCTTTTGGTAAATACCCAAAATGTAAAAGCTAATCCCTAACATTTTTCCTCCATAGTTTTTAAATGGAGCAAAAAAATTCACACTTTTATTTATAATATGTTCACCTATTATAGCATGCCCTACCTGTCTCATGACCTTGATATAAAGAGAGCCTCACTCCTCCTTTTGTTTTAAAAGTTTACCACAAACTTTGACATGAATAGGACCCATAAACTATTCACCTCTTGTGGTTTTATGGATGTCTACCACAAACCCTTTAAATATCTATGAACTGACCTATATTGTTGCCTTTTGTCCTTTCACAATTTTTTTACATCAGATAATTATGTTTAGAATTTTCATACAAATGGCATTACTTAAACAGGCATAATATTTTGTTTTTATTATGAAAACATACAATAGAGACTATAACAAGACACCACATAAAATGTAGCCCCATCATTAGTGTAGCCCCATCATTGGTGACAGAGGATACTAATTATCTTCCAACCTCTGTGTATCCTCCAGACTCTATTATGGGATACTGATTACTCAGCTAATGACATCAACATGTGTCGATAGAGCTTAGGTGCATGAACTTTATGAGGAAAATTCCCCCACAATGTGGATGTCACATATAAGTGATAATACATCCAAAAAAATTAATATTTTTTACAATTTTAAAATATGACAACTCTATTATTGACTTGACAACTTTTAACTTGGTCTTAATATCAAAAAGACTCAAAATGACTCTAGACATAATTAATGACTCAAAAATACTAATAAAATGGGCCCTACGACAAAAATGTTTTGATCACATATATAAATAATTAATAAATCCCATTGAATATTGGATTTATTTGACTCAAATAAAGACATGAAAGGTTTTATATCTAAAACATAATCTAAAAAGTCTTTATTACAAATTCAAATGTTCCTATTAATTTGACTATTTCTAAAGTAGTGTTTGACTTTTATAAAACTGTAAACTATACAAATAATATAAAAGTAATTCCTAAAAAATATACATGTTGACAACTTGAATGCTCCAATAATAACCAACTCAATAATGGATAATAAACACAAAGATCAAATCACTACCCATCAAAATGAAGAAGATCACAACTCTTTTGCATAGTGGATACAAAGGAAGACTACTCAATGTGATCTGGCATGGGAATCCATAGTATAATATTGATAGGTGTCGAGTGCATGGATAAATATGGGACATATTTGTAGGTCTAATAGAAACAGAGAAAGGACATTAAACATGAAGCGTATAAACTAGATTTGCATGTGGTAGTTCACCAACATTTAGGATTTGATGTTTAGTGGGTCGATGTGGATGAAGTGTTTATGAAATAGTAGGTACAGGTCTAGCAAAAAGCAAAGTTTTGAGGAAATAACTAATATAACTAGCACTGTTAAAGCCTCCAATGTTGCCAAATTTATATGATCCACTTATACAAATGTATTGAGATCTAAGATTGATCCAATTGGTCAATGTAATATGAAAGGAACTAAAAAGAATTCTCTAACTCTATGTCTCCTTAAACATGACTAAAAGACACTTGCTTACATGGTATAATTCATGTAAAGCCAATAATTTCTTAATGTATCTTTAACTGCAATCACATATTGTGCTAAAACATGTGATCTTTTTATATTGGAGTTCTCATCAAAATGTGCACAACAAATAGCTAGTAAAAAGGATGAGATGGCTCAGATCAGATGGTGAATACTAGATAGAACAACAAATAACATTAATAGTATAAGCATGTCTAAAAAATACTAAATGTATATGCTACAGCTGAACATGCAATACTCAAATGATTTTTGACCATAGATCTGGGCAATTAACAATAGCAAAGATGCTTCCCCTGATCATTCATTAAAAATTTATAAAGGCTTCCATTATAGGAAGGATATGGTGCTTTTTTGACACCATTGTTATGAATTCAAAGAGTCGAACATAAATATGGATAGTGCATAGAGAGAATTTTAATCACAATAATAATAATCTGCTCTATATTAAATCATATGAGACACATTAAAAATATATAAGAATATGATTCTTATAATATCTCCATCGTTTTCTCATCCATGTGATTATGCAATCCTATATACAATATATTATTGTAAATTATAACATTATATCTCAACAATATAATATACTAATCTATTTTTATAGTATTGTTATACAACGATATTTTGATAACTAAGTATTACCAAATATTAACTAACTAATTACTATTTACCTTTTGGTAAATACCTACAATATAAAAGCTAATCCCTAACATTGGCAATTAAATAGGAGAAAATTTAGTAGATAACATTCAAGGCAATGAAATGTTTTTATGAATTGGTTGTTTTACTTATTAGGCTATGCATTGCACCAAGTACCATCATGAATTTGATGAATGAGGTAATGAGGTCATTTATTGACTCCTTTATCATTGTGTATTTTTATTATATTACTATTTTTAGAAGAACTTTTGATTAACATATTTCTCATTTAAAACAAGTTTTGTAAGTTTTGAAGGAGAACAAGTTAGTGTTAGATGGGAAGAAATATGAGTTTTTGCTCAAAAATCACTTGTATACATGGGGAATATGGTTGTAAATGGGGAATTGAGGATTGATTCAGAAAATATAGAGGCCATCATGAATTGGCCAAATCCTTATAATGTGATCATAAATAAAAGTTTTGTTGGTGTAGTTCGTTATTTGAGAAATTTCATCAAGGATGTCTCTTCCATAGGCACACTTTTTCATGCCACTTTAAAAAGAGTTAAGACTTTTATTTTTGGTAAAAATCAACATGATACATTTTATGTGTTTAAAAATAAGGTTAGCCATACTCTAGCGTTAGCTTTGCCTAAATTGTGGCTACCCTTTGAGATGGAAACAAATACAAGTAACTATGTTATGGGGGCTATCCCATTACAAGGAGGTAAGATTCTATATTATTATTTAGATCTATTTCATGTTTCAATTATCAATTATTTTACATATAATAGATAACTATATACTCTTGTCAAATCGATCAAGAAATAGAAACACTATCTTACTAGCAAGGAAACTATTGTCCACATGAATCACACACCTCTCCAATATTTTTAAATACGAAACAAACATCAACAAGATAGGCATTATAAATGGATGGGTTTTTTGAAAAAAAAAATTATTATAAATTACAAGAAAGGTGTGACTTAAAAATTAGTTGATATGTTATCTTGACCTCCTTTGATTTAATCCATGGGCACCATAAATCTTCTTGAGCCTTTTATATGTGATTTTTTGTGAGAAAGATATGATTTTAATACATATTTTAGGGAGCCATTTATTGAAGTAAATATCTCTTGAGGTGTAGTATTTGATCCAAGGGGGATTATTACCTTCATTATGGGTTGCTCTACAAATTAGGTAAGTTTTATGTTCCTAAGCAAGAAAGAGTTCAACAAATGATGAAATCACATATTACAAAAATTGTAAGAAATTTTGGTGTTACAAATATTGATACACATTTATATAAGTAATTATTAGCAAGTTGAAAATGTTTTTCATTGATCCAAAACACATCATTACATGTTAACTTATACAATGCTATGTAAAATTCTAGATCTGTCAGAGTCGAACTAGGCTAATCTTACTGAGTTGGATTAGTCTAGAATATTTCCTTAAAATATTGTAATATCTATCCTAAGCTACGTTGTTATTCCATCTGGGCATGAGCTCCCAAGAGACTTTTATAGGCTTCATGATTCATCTTTTGCTGAGCTACGATCCATGATGTGCTATCATTCCCCCTATATTACATTATTTTTACAAATGTACTCCTTGAACAGTTCAAATTTCACTTTCCCAAGAGATTTGGGAAGTATATTTGCTATTTGTGCATCTATAGGTCAGTACTGGAGCTGGATATGATGGTTCAAAACTTGTTCTTGAATGTAGTGACATTATACCTCTATGTGTTTTATCCTTTCATGATAAATAGGATTTTTAACAAGTTTTAACATGCCTTGATTGTTGTAGTGAATGATGGGTGGCTTTTTTTCTTCATAGTCTATATTTGTTAGTATGTGAAATAACTGTATCACTTCACAAATAGCTCCATGTGCGACGTGATATTCTAATTCAGTGGATGAAATAGCAACAAATATTTGTTTCTTATTAATCCATGATATTGATCCAAATCCAAGATGAAATATGTAGCCTAACATTGACTTCATGTCATCAATAGATCCAGTGTAGTCAATGTCTGTATATCCCTGTAAGAAGAATTGAGTATTCTTCTTATACTCTAGACCATACTCAAGTGTACCTCAAAATTATCTTACAACATGATTTGCTTCTATCCAATGACATTTTTTCCATTCCTACATAAATCTGGAGAGATAACTCATAGCAAAATAGATATCTGGTCTGGTGTAGGTCAAGTAGATGAGACTTCCGATGAGCTATCTATATAGAGTTTCATCTACTTGAGGTGAGTCTTCGAATTGAGAAAGTTTTAAGCCTTTCTCCATTAGTGTTGAAAGTGGCTTACAATTTGACATTCTATACTTTTCTAAGAGTGTCTTGGCATATTTGATCTAGGAGATAAAAATGTGATTCTATTTCTACCATATCTCCAAGCCAAGACAATAGTGTAGTAGCCCACATCAGTCATGTCAAAGAATATTTTGAGGTCATTGTTGATAATTCTTCCATAGGTCAAATTGTCTCTTGCCATTCATAAAATTCACGTCTGTAGCCAAGGAAGAAATAATACATTGGGTAAGAGGTAGACCAATTGAAATAACTCATTTTCAAAAGCCTTGGCTACAACAGGATTTCCTTTGGGAAAAGAAGGCTTGATGTCACATAGATTTAGAAAAGTGCAAAGGACATAAGTCTATAGGAAATAATCCAAGATTGATGAGAAGATAATAGATATCCTTTGAGAAAAAGTCTGAAGGAATTCATTCAGACTTTTTGTCTAAAGGAATACTTCAGAGGATTTATAAATAAAAGAGCCTGCAGCCTTCTAGAAAGTCCACCAAGGAGTAAAGTGCCTAAGGAATATAATTCCTTTGGAATTTTTAACTGGAGAAATTCCTTCAGACAAAACTCTAAAGAAATCTGAGAAGTCAGAAATTCTAAAGAAAATTCAAAGGAATAAGGACCCTTGCAAAAAACTTAGGTGCCCTACAAAAAACTTGGGTGCCCTAAATTTTTTTTAAAAAGCCACAGATGAAGGACAAAATCCCTTATAGAGGGCACTTGGTTGGTGATAGGACCATTCAAACATTCCCAAATGGCACAGAGGAACCACATGAGCCCTTGTGGAGGGCACTTGGTCAGTGTCAAGACATTTGAAATTTTTCTAAAGGACATTCCCTATTTGTGGCCAAAGAAGACACAGAAAATACATTTAGACTTTCATCCAAAGAAATTCATTCAGAAAAAAAATTCCAAAGGAATTCATTCAGAAAAAAATTCCAGTGGAATTTGAAGAGTTTACAAAAGTAAAAAAAACAAAAAACTCGACAGAAAAAGTCTGAAGGAAAGAGAAAGAGAAAACAAAGGAAAGATATCCTTCAGACAAAAGTCTAAAGGAATTCCTTCAGACTTTTTGTTCAAAGGATTAATTTGGGAAGGCATAAACAGGGATCTCGAAGGGCACTCAGTGTTTGAAAAAGGTCATAAGGAACAAAGCCTGAAGGATAAGTACCATTCAGGAAGGATACAAAAAAGAAGTTCTGGAGGGCACTTGCCCTTCATAAAGGACATTTCAAAAACATTTGTCTAAAGAGGAAAATAAAGCAAAGTATAAATTCCTTCAGGAAAAAAAAATAGAAGACAAAATTCCCACAGATAATTTATCCACAAGAGAAGTCATAGACAAATGCTAAAGAAAAGGAAAGCCCAAAAATAAGACAAGTCCAAATGAGCCTGATACCAAAGGGAAAGTCATAAAAAATTCCCACAAACATTTCATCCATGGAAAAGTGAAAAAACAAAAAGCTTGATAGAAATCTAGAGAAGAAAGTCCACGAGAATAAAAACCCAAGACCAATGCATGTACAAAAATAGAAATAGAAAATAGATAGATAGGAAATAAATTCAACCTTAATTTATCTCTCACTCAACAAGATAGTTTTCCATATAAGCACTTTCATCCATTTCAAACTTGTAACATTCCAACATCTCAACGAGAGTTCTAAATTTAGACATCGATCTAACTGTTCTAGATTTTGAATTAACTAATTGTTAAATGCCACATCTACTAGGAGTTTTCCATGCAAAGGAGAATGATCTCTTCATCTAACTCAGCTTATCAAATGCTCCAACTTAGCTTATCAAACGTTCTAACTTGACTTCCAACAGATCAAGTCAGAGTTCTAAAATTTACATTGGCATTGGATTTCATGCATGATATTATCATCTCATACTTTCAAATGTTCCAACAGCTCATGAAGAAGCTAAAATTAACATTAGTGTGGATTTCCATGCAAAGAGAGGTGGGTGTTTCAATGAACAAAGACAAGTCCACTTCCTCTAGTGCCAAGGAGCTTCATGGAAAGACAAAGGGAAACCATATTTTATTGAAAGGCAAAGTCAGCCTTGAGTTAATCTAAGTTGATCTTCCTCTTCTATTTTTCAATGCTAATATTTTGGCTTTTGTAATTCTCTATAAGTTGGCTTTTATCCTTGATTAAAATTATCCCTCTCTTGGAAAGACTAGACTCTACCATTGGTGAGTTGTGTAACCTCTTCAATCCATATAAGGATTGTACTTTCAAATTTCAAGTGATATCATAGTGTATATTCATTTAGAAATTTGAATATGTGGTATATTTCTCTCCCTTCTCAAATTATGATTTGTACCTATTTGCTCTCTCATCGTATTATGCAAGTCATGTTAAGTGTTTTATGTCTTTTGTTGAAGCTGTAAGCGGATGTTAGGTGGCTGCAAAGTGTCTTGTATCAGACCTCTCTCCATCATTTTTTTTCATGTTTTGGTCATTGGATAGAACCTTCTCATGAAATATTTATGCATAAGTGATTGATTGAAATCAAAGGTCTTCTTTTTCCCTTGTATATTTAGTGTTCAAGATTCCAAGTAGAGTGGATCAATCTTTTGGTGTATCACCATTATTAGATAGGATTTCCCCTTCAAGTTTCCTTCTAATTTTTCCATTGTAGTCCACAACACAGAGTAGAGATCCTCATTGATACATCTTACAGGAACTATCCTTCTCTGGAGGTTCTTCTCACCATTGAGGCACCCACCCTCGTGAGAAGATCCCATTATTTCAACTACATAGAGGACTGGTCATTTCATGCATGTCTTCGATTTAGGACACAGCTCCAAGTTGACAATAGTTTTTGGCACACCTGGTGGGACCATATAAAGAGTTCTTTACATAGAGTTTTTTCAGTAACAGAGGATATTCATTTACATCCAGTTACAAAGTTCATAGCATCATTCAAGAAATCCATGCATGCCAAAGGTTGCCACAAGATCAGCAAACAAAGGTATTCTTTTTAAATTTGTAGCTTATAAAAGAGCAAGGTCTAGGAGGGAAAATCCATATCCTCAAATGGAATATTTACCTCCCCCTCATCCTATTGTTCTAGACACTACAATCCCCACCATTCAAATGGTCATTAGAAATCAAGTGTTTTCTCCATTCAATAGGGGGATTCCACTAAATCTAGCACAGTTAGATGATATTCCTATAACTACCCTCAAAAGTATTCCATTATTCTCAGGATAAAATCAAACAACCCCTATTGAGCATATCCAATTTGTTGTTAATCTTTGTTCAGTTCATAATGTTTTTAAGGATAATGTTGCTATTAGATGACTAGCTACTTCTTTCAAAGGAAAAGTATTACAGTGGTATAGAACCCTTCCACTTAGATCTATTTCCACCTGGGATGAATTGGGTGTTGCCTTGGTCAAACAGTTTGAGGATAAATATGATCACTTATCTTCAGTTGAGTAATTAACTGCCATATAGAGAGCTCCTGATGAGTTCATGTCTGATTTTAATCTCAGATTCTAGAAGACATGGCACAGGATATTGATTCTAATTAGGCCATCACCTGAATATGCATTTCTATATATTTTGAAAGCTCTCAATTCTAACATTAGTGTGATGATACAGTCAATGGGTGGTATTACTTTGCCAGATGCTTATGAAGTTGTAACAAGTGCATAAAATAGTCTAATTCAAGTAGGTAAGCTTTATCCAAGACCTCCAATGCCCATATTTCTAGAGATAAGTTCTGTACCAGCCCTCCAAGTTCCTCAAATTCCATCCTTGGCTCCAATTCTAGCACATCAACTTCTTATTGCAGTCCCTAATAGTCAATCTAGTGAGATAGGAGAGTTGAAAAGTTTGTTACAATATTTTGGAAATGAAATAGTACAACTCAAAAGGCAGCAACTTTAGTCAAATAGGCATTATCAACAGCAAAATCAAAACAACTATCAGCCCTTCAAAGATCGAAGGTCTCCTTATCAAGGTTTTAGAGAAAATAGACCACCTTATCAAGCACAAGGAGACATAACTCCAGATAATCCATACATTGATCTTGATCCAAATTCTCCTTCCACTTCAAAATCCATTATTCCAACCCCACCTCAAAACAATTTGGTGTAGGATTCAGGTTGGCAGCCCTCAAATCTCAATGATGTTCAAAACCAAAACTTGGTATCACCAAATGGCACCATGCCACATATGACACAAGAAGAGTTCTCTTTTCAAGAGGGTCAATATAAAGATACATGTTTGGCATCACAAAGAGCGACTCAAGGGAAACTTGATGCTATTAACATAAATTGGTAGGTAGATGATCATGTCGCTTTTACTCAAGATGTTAAAACTAATGTTTCAAATGATCAAGTTGCAGTTATAACCTATTAGAGAAATAAAAGAAGAGCTATTAAGGAAGCCCAAGCAGTATCAAATACTTCAAGTGCTCTTAATATTATTTTTCAAGGTACAAAAGATCAGCTTGCTACCCCCACAACCCAGAAAAATTAGAATGTAGAGGTTAGTAAAGTGCAACATATACCTCTAATTTATGAGCAACAAGTACCATAAAAGGTGAAATCAGAGGTTAGTCCATCTCAGTTTAGTATTGTAGATCATATGAAGAAGTCTAACATTAGCATTATCATTTGGGATTCTCTTTCAATTCCAAGCCAAAAATATAAACTCATTCATGAACTTTCAACTCTTGAATTGTCTCCAAAATCAGTTGATAAAGAAGGTGTTGTCTTGAAAATTTTGGATCAACCAACTAAAAAATAGGTACAAAAAAGAGATAAGCTATCAAATGTGGATAAAATTTAGGTAAAAACAAAGAAAACTCCCCAATTTTATCTTTCTTTGATAGTGGGTGATACTTTAGTTCATAATTGTATGGTGGATAGTGAAGTTAGCAGTACAATGATGCCCAAATAGACTGTAGACAAGCTTGGCCTTATTTATGATCCAAATACTAAAGGGGTCCTGTAGTTGGATGGTTCACCAATAAAAATGGTAGGCATTATCAAATATTTGAAATTAACATTACATGTCTATCCTAACATGACTATTTAGCAGGACATTGTAGTGGTGGACTTGCCTCCTTATCTCACTATGTGCCTTTCAAGAGATTTCACCTCAAAGATTTGGGGATATTTATCAGCTGATTGGACCTACTTACTATTCAAGACCAAATATGGAACAAAGGTAACAATTTATTCATAACTTATTGCATGTTTTCACATGAAGCCTTATATGCCAAGTGTGGTCAATACAAATTGTATCATCTCAGATGAAATACTACAAACTATTGATGTATAAAAGGGCTCACCTTTGGATGGAGTTCCAGATTTGTTTCTTGATGAGTGGGCTTCCACATTACATGAGCATGATCCCTAAAATCTAATTAAATAATAAGGTCTTGTTGTGTATTGTCTTCATGAGAATAATGCACCAATTCCAGCCATGGTCAAAGATGACAAATCTAATGAAGGCTTATGGAAATTTTACTTTCATGAATCAATAAATAAGCATGGGATCGGAGATGGAATGATATTAATTTATCCTATAAAACAATGGTATTTATCCTTTATTAAATTTTAGTTTGGCTATTTAAACAACGTTGCTGAATATGAAGCACTAGTCCACGGTTTGCAGTGGGCTAGGAAGATGAAAGCAAATTGTTTGCAAGTGTTTGGAGATAGTGAACTTGTAGTCCACCAAGTAAGAGATTTAAATATATGCAATAAAATGTTGCTTAAATATTAAAGGCACAGAGTATGGGATTTACTTGAATATTTTCAGGCTTTTAATATTCAAGCAATATCAAGAGATAGGAATAAACATGTTGATAGATTGGCTACTATTGGGGCACAACTTGATATCTCAACTAATGTAAAAAGTGACATTTTCAGTCACATATAAAGATAGTTATAAGGCCTTCCATTTTGGATAACCAATGAAATTGGCAGGTGTTTGAAAATGACAATCAAATTGTGAGATTTTTGCAAGAAGAGGCTAAGATTTCTTTAATAAATCAGTCAAAACACTTACATCATTATGGTGATCAGATTGTACAACTAAAAACTAATAAGCTACCCAAGGGATTGGTCACTCTTGAAAATATTGTCAGTGAAGATGATGAACTAAGGAAAGAGAAACCATCCTTGTCAACAAAGGAAGAGTACTATGCCAATGTAGAGATTGTATCTGGTAAGATTTTGAAATTGGACAAGGTATGCACTCCTCCACAAAAGAAAACTTTCATTGAATTATGCACAATTTTTGTTGATATAGTCACATGGCAGTATAGTGATCTCAAAGGTTTTGATCCATGTTTGGCCCAACACACTATTGAGCTAGAAAATGAAACTAAACTAGTAAGACAAAGACAAAGGCCAATGAATCCAAAGCTTAGCCTTTGATGAAAGCTAAGTTTCATAAGCTCATAGAATCATCTATCATATTTCCAATCAAGCACTCAACTTGGGTGGCAAACCTTGTTCCAATTCATAAAAAGAATGGTGAGATTCATTTGTGTGTTGATTTCCATGATTTAAACAAGGCTTTGCTTAAAGACCACTATCCATTGCCATCAATGGAATAAATTCTACAGCTTGTTATAAGTTCAGAGAAGTTTTCTTTGTTGGATGGATATAGTGGTTACAATCAGATTTTGGTCAAAGAAGAGGACCAATTCAAGACAACCTTCACAACTAAGTGGGGGACATTTGCATACAAAAAGATGCCATTTGGTTTGTCCAATGCTAGAGCAACCTTTCAGAGAGCCATAGATATGGCCTTCCAAGGCCATCTTAATAGGTTTGTGCTTGTCTATGTGGATGATATAATAGTATTTTCAAAAGATTCAGAAGATCACATGGTTCACCTCTGACAAGTTTTTGAAAGGTATAGACAATTTGGGATATCTCTAAATCCAAAAAAGTGTGTATTTTTAGTTCATGAAGGTAAGCTTCTCGAACATGTTGTTTCAACACACAGTTTAAACATAGATTCTGAAAGGATTCAATCCTTCCTTACACTCTCCTTGCCTAAGAGAAAAAAGGCTTTGCAAAGTTTATTTGGAAAGATAAATTTTATAAGGAGATACATTTCAGATTTTGCTACTGTAGCTAAACCACTTACATCCATGTTAAAGAAAAATTAGAACTTTAGTTGGGCCAAGGAGGGAATAATAGGGTTTGAAGATGTTAAGAAAGCCATAACAAGTGCTCCTACACTTTTAAATCTATATTTTATGAAAGACTTCATTCTATATACGTATGTTAATGTGGACACCATTCCAGGCATTCGTATGCAACATAATAATGAAGATTTGGAGCAGCCAATAGCTTTCTATAGCAAGGGCTTGCAAGAGTATGAGACAAGGTATTCTTTTGTTGAAAAACATGTCCTTTTAGTTATAAGATCTTTGAATAAATTTAGGCACTTGTTATCTAATAATAAAATACATCTAATGGTTGCTCATCCAAGCATTAAAGAAATTCTTTTGAATAAAGACATAAATGAGAAGAGGGCTAGTTGGATAACCAAAGTAATGGAATATGATGTAGAAATTAAAATTACAAAGCTAGTTAGAGGCAAAGGAATTTGTGAGCATCTAGCTCAAGACTTGCAATAAACTAATGAATTTTTTTAGTGTCAAATGATGAAGAGGTTGTTATTGTTCACACCTCACCTTTCAGCTAGTTTCATGATCTGGTAAGCTATCTACAAGATGGTTGTTACCCTTCTCACCTAAGTGCTTCAAAAATAAGGTATTTTAGATTGCAATCAATTCCATTCTTACTTGTTGACAGTGTTTTGTTCAAAAAGGATATCAATGGAATGTTACTAAAGTGTGTGGAGCCAAGCTAATCTCAAAGATTACTTGAAGAATTCCATGATGGACTTGGAGGGCACTTTTCCACAAGAACTAAAACACTTAAAATCATGAGAGGTGGGTACTATTGGCCTATTATATTTTTCAATTATCATACATGGGTTTGGAAGTACAACTAATGTGCTATGTTTGTAGGAAAAGTTAAACTTGCAGCCCTACCCCTTCAACCAATTGTAGTGGATCAGCTTTTATCTAGTGGGGATTGGATTTTATTGGTCTCATTAACCCTCCTTCGAGTTCAGGGCATAAGTGGATTCTAACAGCTACAGACTAATTCACATATTGGATGGAAGCAATTGCATTGAAAGAAGAAAATGAAACTATCATTCTTGATTTGTATCAAGGTTTGATCACTAGGTTTGGAGATCCTTCGACCCTTATTTTTGAAAATGCAATGGCTTTTGTGGGATCTAAGATCAGCCAATGAGCTGTCCAATATGGATTTTATCTCAGTACTTCATCGAACTATTATCCACAAGGAAATGGCCTTGCTAAATCTACAAACAAGAACCTCTTAAGAATCATACGAAGGACTATTAAAGATAATCAGAGGTCATGACATCTCAATTTGAAGTCAGCTCTATGAGCTGATAGGATCACCTACAAGAGGTCAATAGCCACCTTTCCCTATAAGATAGTCTATGGTAAGGAAGAAAGGTTACCTATTTCTCTCATGTTTCCAGCTTTAGAACTAATGCATCAACTTGATTTGTTGGAGAATGAACCTATGAAGATCAGGTATGCAAAGCTTATGGAGTTGGAAGTGACAAGAAATCAATTCATACTAGCCATGGAAAGTCATTAGGCATAGGTGAAAAGAACATTTGACAAAGGAGCTTCCTCACAAAGCTTCAAGGAAGGATATTTGGTCCTCAAATGGGATGAGGATCAAGCCAAACCAGGAAAACACACAAAGTTTGATTCCCTTTGGAGTGGCCCATACATGATCTCCAGTTGCAAATCCCACAACACCTTCCAACTTGCTAAGATGGATGGCCAAGAGCTTCCAATCCTAGTCAATGGGATACATCTGAAACATTGATATTGAAGAGAAAATCTCTATGTACATAGTTGTTTTTTCTTTCCTTAAAGTTTTATTCAAGCACAGTAGTTTGCTTTAGTTTTATCCAATAAGTGCTTGTTTGCACATTTACTTCTTAGTTAGTTTCCTGCTTTCACGTGTTTCCCTTCTTATTTTGAAGAAGGAGGTTACTTCAACCATGATCAAAGGAGATTTTAAGTTAGAAATCAAGTCTATCATTGTTTTGGGAGTTCAAATAGCATCTATATGGTCTATGTTCTCAAGCAGAGTAGGCATGTTGGGCTAGTTGAGTCGCCATAAATATTGACAATTATTCCACAGGTCAGATTGTCTCTTGCCATTCAAAAAATTCATGTCTATAGCTAAGGAAGAAATAATACATTGGGTAAGAGGTAGACCAATTGAAATAACTCATTTGTAAAAGCCTTGGCTATAATAGGATTTCCTTCGCAGAAAGAAGGCTTGATGTCACATAGCTTCAGAAAAGTACAAAGAACATAAGTCCATAGGAAATAATCCAAGATTAAGGAGAAGATAACAAATATCCTTTGAGAAAAAGTCTAAAGAAATTCCTTTAGACTTTTTGTCTAAAGGAATACTTCAGAGGATTTTTAAATAAAAGAGCTTGCAGGCTTCTAGAAGGTCCAACAAGGAGTAAAGTGCCTGAGGAATATAAATTCTTTGGACTTTTTGTCTAAAGGAATTCCTTTAGACAAAAGTTTAAATAAATTTGAGAGATAAGTTAGAAAGTCCAAAGAAAATTAAAAGGAATAAGGACCCCTACAAAAAACCTAGGTGCCCTACAATAAGCTCAGGTGTCCTACAATTTTTCTAAAAAGCCACAAATGAAGGATAGAAGCCCTTACGAAGGGCACTTGGTTGGTGATAGGACCATTCCAACTTTCTCAAAGGGCACATAGGAAGGACATGAGGCCTTGCAGAAGACGCTTGGTCAGTGTCAAGACATTTGAAATTGTTTTGATGGACATTCTATGTCGATGGCCAAAGAAGACAAACCAAATACCTATTGGAATTTTGTATGAAGGAATTCCTTTAGACAAAAAGTTTGAAGGAATTCAAAGAGTTTATGAAAGTTATAAAAAACAAAAAATCTGATAGAAAAAGTATGAAGGAAAGAGAAAGAGAAAATAAAGGAAAGATATCCTTTAGACTTTTTATCCAAAGGATTAATTTGAGAAGGCACAAATAGGGAACCCAAAGGGAACTCACCCTTTAAAAAAGGTCGCAAGGAACAAAGCCTAAAGGATAGGTACCATTTAGGAAGGCTACAAACAAGAATTTTCAGAGGGCATTTTCCCTTTGAAAAGGACATTTCAAAAACATTTATCTAAAGAGGTAAAGAAAGTAAAGGATAAATTCTTTTGGGAAAAAAAATAAAAGACAAAATTCTTGCAAATAGTTTGTCCACAGGGGAAGTCATAGACAAATGTTGAAGAAAAGGAAATCCCAAAAATAAGACAAGCCCAAAGGATCCCGAGACCAGATGGAAAGTCATAGATAATTCCTGCAGATATTTCATCCGTGGGAAAGTGAAAAAACAAAAATCCCGATAGAAATCCATACAAGAAAGTCTACGGATATAAAAACCCAAGAGCAATGCATGAAAAAAAATAGAAACAAAAAATAGATAGATAGGAAATAAATTCAACCTAAATTTATCTCTCACTCAACAAGATAGTTTTCCATGCAAGCACTTTCATCCGTCTCAAGCTTGTAACATTCCAATAGCTCAACCAGAGTTCCAAATTCAGACGTCAAGCTGACTGTTCTAGATTTAGAATTGACTAATTTTTAAATGCCACATCTACTAGGAGTTTTCCATGCAACGGAGAATGATCTCTTTGTCCAACTCAGCTTATCAAACACTCTAACTCAGTTTATCAAATGTTCCAACTCAACTTCTAATGGATCAAGTCAGAGTTCTAAAATTGACATTGGCATTGGATTTCATGCATGATATTATCATCTCATACTTTCAAATGTTCCAGAAGCTCATGAAGAAGATAAAATTAACATTGACATGGATTTCCATGCAAAAAGAGGTGGGTGTTTCAATAAACAAAGACAAGTCCATTTCCTCTAGTGCTAAGGAGCTTCATGCAAAGACAAAGGGAAAACATTTTTTATTGAAAGGCAAAGTTAGCCTTGAGTTAATCTAAGTTGATCTTCCTCTTCTATTTTTCAATGCTAATCTTTTAGCTTTTTTAATTCTCTATAAGTTGGCTTTCAGCCTTGATTAAAATTATCCCTCTCTTGGCAAGACCAGACTTCGCCATTGGTGAGTTGTGTAACCTCTTCAATCAACAAAAGGATTGTAATTTTAGATTTCAAGTGCTGGCATAGTGTATATTCATTCAACAATTTGCATATGTGGTAGATTTCTCTCCCTTCCCAAATTCTAATTCATACCTAGTTGCTAGCTTATCATATTATGTAGGTCATGTTAAGTGTTCTTTATGTCTTTTGTTGAAGCTATAAGTGGATGTTAGGTGGCTGCAAAGTGTCTTGTATCAAACCTCACTCCATCATTTTACCTCATGTTTTGGTCATTGGATCGAAGCTTCTCATGAAATATTTATGCATAAGTGATTGAATGAAATCGAATGTCCTCTTTTTCCCTTGTTTGTTTAGTGTTTAAGGTTCCAAGTAGAGTGGATCAATATTTTGGTGTATCACCATTATTAGGTAGGATTTCCCCTTCAATTTTCCTTCTCCCTTTTCCATGGTAGTCCGTAGCACAAAGTAGATATCCTCATTGATACATCTTACAAGAACTAGCTTTCTCTAGAGGTTCTTCTCACCATTAAGGTACCCACCCTCGTGAGGAGATCCCATTATTTCAACTGGATAGAGGACTAGCCATTTCATGCAGGTCTTCAATTTAGGGCATAGCTCCAAGTTGACAACAGTCATTCTTCACAATATTAACTTGATCTTTTGAACTTCCTATGATCACAAGATCATTTACATACAGACCAAGAATGATGATTTTTGTTCCAACCTTCTTTATATATAAGTTAGAATCCGAGGGGCTATGAGTAAAACTATGCTACAAAAGGTGATCATTTATTTTGGTGTACCATGCTCTAAGAGCTTGTTTTAGTCCATAAAGTGATTTGATGATATGACATACCTCTTTAGGATGTTTTTCATCAACAAATCCTTCTGTTTGGGTCATAAATACTTCTTCCTTCAGATCACTATTAAGAAAAGAACTTTTAACATCCATCTGCTAAATTTGCCATCCATTATGTGTTAAGAGTGTGCAAATAACTCTGATGGTCTTGATCTTTCCAGTGGGTACAAAGGTTTCTTCATAGTCAATGCCCTCTTTCTGAGCATATCCTTTTGCTACTAGCCATGCTTTATGTTATTAGATGGATCCATCTACCTTACAATTTATTTTGAAAACCCATTTGTAGCTTATGGGTTTCTTCTTGTAGGCAGATCAACCAGTTCTAATGTTTTATTCTTCATGAGTGAGTCATACTCGGCATCCATCACTTTATTCCAATGAGGTTGATTTAAAGCTTCATGAACATTATCTGATTTGGAGCTATCAATTATCGTACTCATAAGTGCAAAATTTACCTCATATCTTGTCTAACTCCTCATTTTTACTCTAGATGAATGAGTGTCTCTACTGGTACCTAGTATGGACTTTAGATGAGAATTTTGCCGATGTTGTGATGAATTGCTTGGTGGATGTGAAGAACTATTTGGTGAATGTTCTAAATCTCCCAAATAAACATATAACTCTCCTTATAGCTCTAGAGGATCTATTTCTCCAAGATCGACATACAGCTCTCCTCGCGACTTCAGAGTTTCCTCACTATCTAACTCAAGAAGTAATTTGTGAGAGGTGATTGGTGTTGATCTATCATTCTGCACCATTGAGTCAAAAGATGGCTCATCGAACACCACATTTCTGATGTCATATATTTTTCTCATTTCTAGATCCTTGAGACAATATGCCTTCGAGGTAGTGGTGTATCCTAATAAGATGAATGGGAGTGTTTTTGACTCAAGTTTCTTCCTTTTCTTGGCTGGTACATTCATATAAGATATGTAACCAAACACACGTAAATGATAAATCAAAGGATTTATACTACTCCATACCTCTTCTAACATTTTATCCTTCAACAGTTTTGTTGGTACCTAGTTGAGAAGATAGATAGCAGTTTGGACTACTTATGCCCAATAGCAATTCTTTAGCTTAGCTATTGATAACATAAAATGAGCCATCTCCATCATGGTATGATTGCGTTGTTTAACAACACCATTCTACTGGGGCATGTAGGGAGTAGTCAAATTTTATTTTATACCTTGCTGATTTAGGAATGCCAATAATTTCTTCGACATGAATTCCTGCACTCGATCTGAGCAGAGGTGAAGTAGAGGTTGTCTTGTCTCCTTCAAAACCTACTGATAGAAGATCTGGAAATGATGAAGTGCTTCACTCTTCTTCTTTAGGAATAATACCCACATCTTCTAGGAGTAGTCATCCATGAATAGCTAGAAGTACTTGTATCTTGAGAATGAATTAGGTAGTGGGCCACATAGATGAGTGTGAACAACCTCCAATCATTTCTTGGCATGAAATGAGCTTCCTTTGAATGAATCCTTGTGTTGTTTACCTACAAGGCAACTAGGGTAAATAGGCAAGGAACTAGATAGCTTTGGAAGTCCACATACCATCCCTTAAGTACTTAACTCATATAATGAACTAGCAGATAAATGACCATAACAATAGTCCCAGAGGGCAGTAGATTCTACCATTGAGGTAGATAATGCTACTACAAAAGATGAAACAACATCTAGAGCAAATAATTTATCTTTAAGAAAAGCTTTAGCAAGAACTTTAGCTTTTTTTGATATCAAGTAAGTTTTGATGCCATTTTCAACAAGAAATTCCACCTTCAAATGGTTATTCAGTAGCTAGCTAATAGATAAGAGATTTGATGTCAGACCAAGAACATATAATACCTTTGTTATTATACATTTTCATGTTCTGAGAGGAATGGTAACTTATCCTATTCCTTCTATATCATACTCTTTGTCATCTACGATCCTAACCTGATCTCCAGTGGGTTGGTCCGTTAGTGAATCAAATAGCTTCTTGTTGCCTGACATATGTTTGGTGGCACAAAAATTGATTAACTAGATATTCCTCATGCGCTGCAAGGTCTGGGAGACTAGTACCAAGTTATTATCTTCATCATATCTCTCTTCATGAAATATATCATCTTGTTGAGTAGCAAGATGTCCCTTTCTGCTTCCATTGACAGGGATGTCTTTTTGATTTCTAAGAATCATCTAGCCCTGTTGTGCTAGTAGAGCCTTGTTTTCGAGCATTATACTAGTAGTTGTCTATGTCGTGAGTATTGGCTTGACAGATATGACACCATTTCTTCAACTTTTGAGCTTTTTGATGTCGAGACATTTATTGTTGGTACTTTTTTTGTAGTTGCTTCTTCGAAGGCCAAAACTTTTGAGCTTTATCTTCGAACTCATCTTGGACTGAGTTAATAGCTTCTTCTTGCTGCAACAGGGTCACGAGCTCTTTGAATGATACTAATTTTTTAGTGACATTTAATGTCATGAAGAACACTCTGAATTTGAAAGGCAGTGCTCTCAAGATAATCTGGACCAAGAGATCATCTTCTACCTTCTCACTGATTGCTAGTAGCTCTGTCCACATTTTAGCCACTCGATGTAAGAATTCCTCAACTTTCTCTTCAGAGTCCATGGTGATTATGTGAACTCTCGATTGTAGATGGAGGATCTTCATCTTATTCTTTACCTCATATATGGTCGTAAACTTGTCCCATGCTACCTTTGGATCATCAACGTCCCTGATATGTGGTTGGACATCGTCAATGATGCTGAGCATGATTAGCATCAAGGCTTTGGCAGTAGCCTTATCATACTTTGCACATTCATCAGGATCGATGGGAGCTTGCTCGTCCCCTATCATGATTCCCCATAGTCCTTCAAATAGAAGGATCATGCACATCTTCATTTTCCATGCAACATAATTTAGCCCTTTAAGAAGTTCGGCTTCTGAGAGAAGTAACTTTGGAGCAGACACTAAAAAGCCAATTTTGTATTTTATTATTATAAGATAGAGTTACAAGTCTTACTGATGAGAGAATTAAGTTTGGAGATGATTAAAATATTGACGTGCTGAAAGATGACGACGTTTCTTGGGATGTTCAACCTCGTCTTCAGTATCAGCATCATATCCAGCTTCGAGTTCTGCTCAAATTTTCTTGGCTTGGTAGCGTACGTCGAACAAGAAATACTCCAGAAGGTCTTGTCGAACGAGCTCATCAAATTGAAGATTACCGATATCTCGAAGAGCATCTAGCAAGGCGAAATAAAAACCGGTGCTCTCGTGAGTGTCTTGACGGTTTTCTATGGCTTGCGAGTTGCCTTGGTGGCTTTCAGCCGTTCCAACGGTCTCTTTTACGCTGGACATACACGGCAGCCTCCACACAGTTCAAATCTTGCTTTACTCGATGCACCTTCCCAAGCGTCTTGGCTGCGAACTGGTTCTCGCTTCTACGGTCTGGAGTTGCACTCAGATTTTTTTTTCACCTTGTCTCAGTGATTTGCATGCTGCCTATTTGCTACGTCGCTGGATGGCGAACAATTTTTCCTTCTTCTACTGCTGCCTTTGTTGTTCCACGTTTTCTCTGTGCATTGATCAGCTATTTCTTACCTCTCTGCAGGCGTCGCTTCACGTTCGAGGTGTTGCTGTCACGTTGACCAGACAGGCTACGTCAAACTTCAAGCTGCACTTTCCCAGCAATTCCTACGTGACAGGTCGCATTTTTTTGTAACAGCAGGTAGGCAGTTCAAGATTTCTTTTTGCTAACAGCTTCTGCAGGTTTGCATCTTACTCTTCTTGGCTTCTGCGTGTTCGATTTTCACTTCGCAGGCTGGATTCACCTTTCACCGAACTGCCGTGCAGGTCGCAGAACAATTTCCAATCTTGCTATTTTTATCTAAGTCGCTGAACCTGGTCGCTTCTGCTCCTCTTCTCTCCCTTCGCCCGACTGCTGCACTCCGAACTGCAGGCTCTGATACCAATTCTTAGCAAGTTGAAAATGTTTTTCATTGATCCGAAAAAGATCATTACATTTTAATTTATACAATGCTATGGAAAATTCTAGATACGTCACAGTCGAACCAGGCTAAGCTTGCTGAGTTGGATTAGTCTAGAATATTTCCTAAAAATAATGTAATATCTATCCTAAGCTATGCTGTTATTCCAGCTGGGCATGAGCTCCCCGGAGACTTCTACAGGGTTAAGGATTCGTCCTTTGCTGAGTTGTCACTGAGCTGCGATCCATGCTGTGCTGTCAGTAATTTTCTTAGCATGAAATTCAGATTGATGTTGCTAAATTCATAAGCAAATGTGTGTCATGTTATCTAATTAATCATAGTAACATGTATTTGGATTTGTATATGACATTACCAATTTAATCTATGCCACGAGATATATGGTTTACATAGATTTTTTGGGTAGATTTTTTACATAGGGCCATCTAGCCAAGATGTTCACTCCGATAATGAAGCTAATGGTGATGGGAGCAATGATCCCCACATCTGCATTATTTAGGTCGACAGCAGTTGCATACACCATGTACACCAGTGCCGCAAATGTCATCATAATCTCCATCACCACTCCCACTGCCTTTGCCTCGCATTCTAACCCTAGATGTTCTGCTAAAATAATCTGGAGGAACAATGGGCCTATGGCCCAAACTAGTTTTCCCGTTAAAATTTTTAGGTCTCACACATACGCAGGCTCAAGCTCCTCGAATGTATTATGAGCATGCCCAAGCCTTTGTCGATCGCTTATAGTCACCATAGAACAAACGCGAACCTTGGGTTTGACAACTCTCTAACAAAAAGATCATCGGATATCTCGTGTTTACGAAATTTGAGAGGAGAAGGCACATCGAGGCTTAGCATTTATATTGTCCTCCCCTTCGTTGTCCAATGCCTTGTGTAGTGTAGAATGAGAGACGAAGTACAATAGACTTACTGCAAGTGCACCAGGAGATCCAGGCTTAGCATAACATTGTCCTCCCTTCCACTATCCAATGCCTTATGAGAGTAGAACGCGAGACGGAGTAGAACAGACTTACGGCAAATGCATGTTAAACCAACTAAATGACACGTGTATATAAATTCATCGAGTATATAGGTATGTGGATGAACGATGCAACTTCATTGTATGGTTTTAATATAGAATTTAATTAAATTTTAATAATCTTTTAATATATAGTTATATAAAATATAATATAAATATATAAAAGTTTTGTCAATCGAAATTATATAATAATATATTATCAATATTAATTATGATAATATATTATTATAACATGTGAATATAATATTACTAATATAAATATATTAATATGGTATATTTATATAATAATATAAATATATAAAAGTTTTGTCAAGCAAAATTAAAAATTATATAATAATATATTATCAATATTAATTATAACATGTGAATATAATATTATTAATACAAATATATTAATATTGTATATTTTATTATTTATTGTATATAATATCAATATAAAATAAATTAATTTTTTTAATATATTGAACCATGATATCGCTTGGATAGAGAATGCAAATATCAGTAGGGATTTTATTTCATTGTTGGATTATATTGCCCTTTTAATCATATGATGTGGGTGTCCCCTCCTGTGTGAGAATTAAACCTACAAACTCTCCCTACCATCTGGGAACGATCATCAATTGAATGCCTTTTCCCTCAATTATTGACTCCTCTACCACGACATTCATATTGTATCAAGAATGATGCCCTCTTATGTATCCATGTGGCATGTGCTTTGTAAAAGTGTCGGTACTCACTTCAACCACAAAAAGAAGAAATAAGATTGAATCCATAATCTCAATGCATTTCTTCCACATCAGCATCATTGCATTGTTGATTCAATCCACAAATTGGATGTTGATTCTTTTCATAATTAAATAAATAATAGTCAATAAAATATGCCACCACCTTGCAATCTACAAACCCCTTTGTAATGGGTGCATGATATGTCAATCCAACAATTGCCTAGAAGTCAAGGCATGTGTAGTAGATTGACCTTCAATAGGTATAAATATATTAGCAACATACACAAATATAGGTCACACTACAGATGTTGGAACATCAATATTTTGTCTCCATATCATTGGCATTACAACACTAATTTGAGTTACACACTAAGCATGGAGCCTTCTCACAATCAAATCAATGTCATGTCGTCTTCATTGACCCTTCACAATAACAAACATTAAATAAAATAACATGCAACTTTGAAAGATGTGTACCCTTTTCTTATGGGAACCTCATAGGTGAGCGCCCTTCTGGCCCCCCAATGCCTAGGATGTTGCAATAGGATGGTCAATTCTTTCCTTGATCGAATAGAAAATAGACAATAAAGTATACCACCACCTTCCAAGCTAAAAACTCATTTGTAATGGTTGCATGGTATTTAAATCCAATAAATACCCAAAATTTAGGGTATGTGTATGATATTGGTACTAGATAAATATCAATATATTAGCACAATAGATGAATATAGGTCACAATACAAACATTAGAAACACAATGTTTTATCTCCATATCATTGGCATTATAGTGTTGATTTGAGTTGTACACTATACATGGAGCCTGCTCACAATCAAAATAATGTCATGTTGTCCTCATCAATCTTTCATGATGTCAAATGTCTAATGAAATACCCTACCACCTTACAAACTATGTACCCTTTTTTAATGGGCCCCTTAGAGGTATCCACATAGGTTTGTCCCCTCCAGGCCCATCAATGCCTACTACACTATCAAATGGAAGCATCTCAAGTTCAAGGCCCCCAGTGTTTGCCATACTTCCAAGTGGCATCATCCCAATCTAGTCCCTAAGATGATCCCACTTGGCAGCATCACATTTCCTCAAAGGTCTACACAGAGGTCAACCTTGGTAGCATCCCAGCTATGTACCCAAGATGCTAACACTTAGCAACATCGTGACTTATTTATAGCTTTCTCTACACTTTATAACATGTTATGATCACACTAAATTTGGGCCTCTTTACTACTTTGACTATCTATTTCTTATTTTAAGCTCTAAATGCACTAGATGCGACCACGTGGTGGCATCCCCATATTTCAAGTCTCATAGGCTTTGGGGATAAGTTCTTGCTCCCCATCAGGTCCAAATTACCATTAGTTAAAAGACACAAGGTGCCTCTACATCTTATTTATGTTAAGAACATAGAGAATCAAGCTTACCTAGGGTCTCCATAGAGGCAAGGCTTCTTGAGACACCTATTGCCAACCATAGATTATAATACATATCAGGCTAGTTAACTCAATTGGTGTTGTACAAGTAACTCATTAGATGTTTATGGTGTGGCATTTGGGAGTTAACATATTTGGGGCCATTATAATTCTCAGTACATGGATGTATGATTCACCTTCCTTTTTTATAGAGTTAGTATCTTACCTTAAAATTGGAGAGTTCGTTGGGTATAAATGTTGGTTTGTTTCCATGAAACTTACCATGTGTTATATTCGATTGTTAATTCCTTATAAATGTCATTCATAATTTTGATGTTTAAAAATTTGAAACTATAATATATATATATATATATATATATATATATATATATATATATATATATATATATATATATATATATATATTATCTTATATAATATTTATTTATAATATAAGATGATATTTATATACAATATATAATTAATGTTTAATATACAATAATATTATAATATATATTATGTCATATTTCTATAACAACTAACTAACTAACTAACTATATATATATATATATTCATTTTTAGATAGTTAAGAGGGGTTTTGTAATGCAAAAACCCATAACTAATTACTTGTCATTGGTTCTGACTGATCACCATTGTAAAATGTAGAAGCATACACAAGGTAGGAGGTGGGAAGGTGAG